>PVKU01007737.1:0-83092 GCA_004027475.1 Anoura caudifer | reverse complement strand
TAATATGTTTCACAATTTCTTTCCTTTTAAAGGCTGAATAGTATTCCATTGTATGAATAGACCACATTTTGCTTACCCATTCATCCATCAATGGACACTTGAGTTGCTTCCACCTTAGGGCTATTAAGAATAATGCTGCTATGAGCCTTGGTCAGGGAAGGGACTTGTTGGGATCTCAGAAGATTAGTAACTTGGAGCCGTTACTAGTCTGAAACCTGGCCAGTGTTCCTGGGAAGAAGCAGATACCTTTAGAGTAGTAAGAATAAGCTGGAAGCTTCCAGCATCCTGCTTGTGACTAATACAGGATGGAATAGAACTAGTACAAAATTTCTGTGGGTAGTTCGATGGTATCCATCAAAATTGATAACGGACAAACCTTTTGACCCACCAGTTTCATTTCTCAGGACGTTCCTAGCAGCCAGTTTCAACTCAGGGTCCCCAAGAGAATCAAGCAAGTTAGCTTTTCTCCAATTCATCTAGAATGGTACTGGGTATGCACCATTTTGGGGGGAATTGAGAAAACAGCCACTCAACAAGCAAAACCTGGCACCAAACTCATGTCCGCTGACCGGGGAATGGGTAAAGTATGGTGTTACCAGACTCCAAAAATCAGCCATTACAAAGAATTATATAGGCAATAAAAGAAAATGGGAAATAAACAATATATTGAAAAAAAAGAAAAGAATTACATAGGTCTCTATTTCCTGACAGGGATACAGGTCTCAGACCTAGATACATGTCCAAATGAAAAAAAAAACAAAACTCCAGAACTATAGACATCAGTTTTATTTTATTTTTTTAAAGATTTTATTTATTTATTTTTAGAGAGGGGAAGGGAGGGAGAAAGAGAAGGAGAGAAACATCAGTGTGTGGTTGCCTCTCTCATGCCCCCTACTGGGGACCTGGCCTGCAATCCAGGCATGTGCCCTGACTGAGAATTGAACTGGTGACTCTTTGGTTTGCAGGATGGTGCTCAATCCACTGAGCCACACCAGCCCAGGCATGATATCAGTTTTATATAATTTTTTGAATTTTCTCATCTCCAAACTGGATTCTCTATTTTTGTCAGTTCCAGATTGAGACAGCAGTTTCTTATAATACAACCCTCCATCATGAAACAAAGTTTTGCATGGGGTTGGATTTAAATATCTAAACAGACACAACAATGTGCTTGCACTGGTCACCTCTCAGAGGAGATGGGTCCAGTTAGAGTGTCCCTTTATCTGCAGGGTTTTCGGGTTTTTGAAATAATGAGAATGTATATTGCCCTGCTTGAATAATTAAAGAAATTATAACAAGCATGTTTTCATTGTTTGAGCAAGTTTCAAAAATTAAGAAAAAATTCTGCTTTCCCATGTGTGGCCTTGTTTTCTCACCATCTTTTCCCTTTGGCTGCTGGAAAGGTCCCAGGGCAGGCTGCTGGCTGCTTCCCAGTCACTCAGACGGGTTTGCCACTCTAGCAGTGCCACACTCTGAGGTGAGCCATTAATTTGCACTTTGTGGCTCATCCTCGATTCTGATTTAAGGCAACATAAACCCTCCTCAAAATTCTGAAGAATAAATTAGTTTACTAATTTCGCCATTAAGAGTTTATCAAAGCGAGCACTATTTCAACAGTCTCCTAATCAATCACCATTTTCCATGTTTACCTCCTGTTCAATTTTTACCACAGGGTTCTACACACATCAATTTGCTTGATGCACTTCCTACATATGTTTTAAATTACTTTATCATTGTATAAATTTCACAGCCATTAAGAGGCTCTAATACCAGAATGGTTGACATGGTGTTAAAAATTGGATTCAATTCCACGGGGTAATAAATTGTGACCTAAATCCAATCTCTCATGGGTGACTGAAGAATACAATGAAAAATTATTGCTTTGTCATTTTTTACACTAACACAAACATACCACAGCAACTCAAAACCTGCAGAGAAATGGGCTACTGCTGGCTATTTTTCATCCAAGATGGCTTTGCAGGTGAGGCCTGAGGGTCTTGGATGGGATCAGCTGCATCCAGCACCTGGTGAATTACTCGACTGCATGGATCTCTTTGCCACATGTGAATATAGTTCAGGGAGCAAGTTCAACTGCACAGGCTTCCTTTAGCCAAAGGCAGCTGCTGCTACAGGTAGTGCAGTACAGTGGTTAAGCACTTTGCCGATGGCTCCAAAGTCTCTGAGGTCAGAGCCTGGATATGCCACTGTGGAAATGTGTGATTTTTAGGCAGGTTTCCTCCCTCTCAGAGTGTCAATTTCCTGGAATACAGAGTTGTTGTAAAAATAAATGACCTAATATGGCTAAAATGCTCAGGATAGTCCCTGGCATTTAGCAATCCCTAGGTAAAGGTTAGACATTAGTATTTAAGAACAGGTCCTTGTACAGAGACCTCAGCTCCCTGTTCTATTTGGTTGCAGAGAAGGAGAGTAACGAACCGCTAGAAAAAGGTATTAACATTTCCTCTGCATTTCCCTTTATCTTTGCAGAAACTCGATTAGTCATTCCACACATTCTGACTGCACATTTACTAAAGGCGCCACATAGCAGAAGCTAAAACATGGGTTTTGAAGGCAGGCAGAACTGCGTTTGGGTCCAAGGTCTGCCACTTGCAAGTGTGACCCTGGACAAACTATTTAACCTCTCCAATCCTCAGTCTCCCCACCTGTAAAATGGGGTTAGAGAACATATTTTTCTTTGGGGCTGTAGGGAAGGCTTGATGAGCTCATGCACAGAATATTTAGCTTTGTACCTAAGCATTCAGGAAGTGCCTAAGGCACCTGAGCTCCCTGTCCCAGGCTCTGTACAGGGGCTGGGGATACCATGGTGAGCACAGGCAGACAAGACTTCATGGCTAAGTGGGGGCTATAGCTAACTCTGGTAGCTCCAGTATGTGAAGTGTGTTCAGTGGGGGGTGGGTAAGGTGATTTGATGGTACACAGTCTGGGCACCTCATGGGGACCTGGGGTGGTGGAGTGGGGAGGGAATCACAGAAGACTTCCAGAAAGAAGTGATGTTGAAAGGAATTCCTAACCTTAACTGCCAAATAACTTGAATGAGGAGAAAAAGCAAGCTGGTTTCACTTGTTTGTGCAAAAGGGAAAGACAGGCTAGTTCTTTCCTTTAGCATTTTCATCCACAGGCTGCTAAGAGGGCCAGACCTGCACTGCCTCTTTCTGCATGAGGTCTCTGTTTTGGGGACCCTGGGTGACTGACACATAACCAGCTGCATCCAGAGGAAGGAATGGCTCACCAGGGAAGACCATTTGTCCTGGGGCATTTTCTGGGCGAGATACTCACAGGAGCTGAGAGAAGCATCATAAACTTCAGTGTCATGGAAGCGGGTCCACCCTGTCCACCCTGGAGCTTTCAGAACTGTAATAACCTGCTGCTAATCTGAAAACATGTGCTTGGTAAATTCTGCTGGCTGAATAGAGGGGATAATTTAAGTATTCTCAAATACAGTATTCTATTCAGCAACCTGAGGAGGCAGAAGAAGCATCTAACAGGCCGTTTTACAGGAAAGAAGTGAGGCTTACCAAAAACAAGTGCCTTTTCCAAGGGTTTTGCAGGTGATGTAGTGGGAGCGGGGGCCCCAATGGTCTTTAGAAGCATATCTGGTTCACAGCCTTCCCCTCACTCACATTAGCTCAATAACAGTGAAAGGACAGATGCCTCTGCTCCATTCTCCTTGCTCGAGGCAAAGACACCTTGCCCTCACTCCTGATAATCAACTAAACCCGTGATTTACAGAATTAAAATCTGACTAGGGAGAGGACAGGCTGACCCTCACGCTCAAACTTGGAGCTCCCCCAGTTGACTTGTCAGTTCTTCAACTGCCTTACACCTTCTCCTACCTCAGGGCCTTTGCACATGATGCACCCTAGGCCAGGATGTTCCTCCTCCTGCCCATTCCCTAGTTAACTCTTCCTACCCTGCATCTCTAGCCCAACTAAAATCCAACCACATGTCTCTACAGAAGCCATGGCTGCTGTTGCAATTCTGCCTTTATTTTGGATTCATGTGCTTTCCCTTTCATGCTTAACAGTCTGCAAGCTCCACAAGGACAGGGATTCTGTCTGTTTTCCTCCCAAGCAAATCCCCCAAACATAGTGCCCGGCATAGATGGTAGATGCTGGATGAATCACTGTTGAATGAGCGAAAGCTGATGGGGGCTGGGGATGAACATTTTCAGTCCCCAGATGGCAGCTGTGCCATGCAGGGAGACTTCTGAATGCTCCATTCCCATCACTTTGCCCAGCACACACAGGCCTCCCGTAGCTCCTGGGAGCAGGACATGGGAGGTGGCCACTGAAGCTCAAAACAACTGTGCTGTCTTCCTACCCCATGAGAGTAAGACTGAGGCCTGTGATGTCCAAACACTGGCTGTTCAAAGATGAGTAAGCTAGAGCCCCTGCCAGCTAATGGGTGGGTCTGAGGCAGAGAAGGATAAACAATAGGGTGTGTTTTCTTCATGCCCCATGTGCACCCTGAGAGGAAATGCTGTTGGCTCTATGGAAAACAGGTAAGCCTGCTTGCTCCCGCCCTTGCCAGGGCCCACCGTAGTATACCAGTGGACTCCTAACAGCTCTCCCTGCTGCTGCCCTCACCCCTGATAGGAGCAGTCACCCCTGATACTGTGAACACAGCAGCCAGGGATCGATCCTGTTAATAAACATGTTAGATCAGGACCCTACCCCCACCTCCAAATCCCTCCAGTGGCTCTCCCACTTCACCCAGGTGAAAACCGAATCTTTACTGGTCTGCAAGTCCCCTGCCTGCTACTCCAGCCACACAGCCTCCTCGCTAGCCCCCATCATACCCACTCCATCCTGCAACCCTCTCCTTCCTGCTTTCATTTTCTCCATCTGACATAGGATCTTTTTTACTTTTTATATGTCAATTACCTGTTTCCTTTTCTAGAATATCAACTCCATGAAGACAGCTCTCTCTGTCTGGTCCGTTGCTGTTTCCCCAGTACCTAAAATAGTGCCTGGCACACAGCAGCCTCTCATTAAGTATTAGTTGAATGAATGAATGAAATCTTTATGTTCAAAGAGTAGAAACCATTCCAGCTGGGGGCAGCTCAGATTCTTAACACATTCTTCCACAAGACCAAAACCATTTCTGAGGATCTTGCCTCCATTGCTCTCGTCAGGTCACTTTGTAACGGCTTCTGACTTCCTCCTCTCTCTTTC
Organism: Anoura caudifer; assembly: GCA_004027475.1. Classification (NCBI taxonomy): domain Eukaryota; kingdom Metazoa; phylum Chordata; class Mammalia; order Chiroptera; family Phyllostomidae; genus Anoura; species Anoura caudifer. Next base: position 77,897 of record PVKU01007737.1, on the reverse strand, counting down.
CCTTCAAGCTTATGGCAATTTACCAATACCCTGCCTTCCTCTGTTGCAGGCTCCCCTACCTCTCTGAGGACAGTGGGCTCTGTGAGTTGGGATCTTGTCTCTCTTGTTTATCTTATCCCAGTACTTTGCACGTGCCTGGCATGGGGGTAGCTGCTTGAAATGTGTTCATTTCAAAGGGAAGAATGATGCTCATGTTCCTTATGAGTTTCTGCAGGCATCCACAAGGTTCTCCTAAATTCTCACTGAAGTGCAAAAAAGCAAGAGAATGTAACATCAAGGATTCATTGCTCATCAAACAACAGATACTTATTGAGTGTCTAGCATGGTGCCAGGTGCTAAAAGAATTGTGATTTTGCTTTGACTTATTAAAAAACTTACCAATAGTGGCACCCAAATTATTAGTAATCCCAAATTGTCTGTAACATTCCTATCCACGAAGGCTGGCCTGCGCTGTGTGAGGGAGGGAGGGGGCTGTACTCGGAAGGGTCCCCAGGGAGGAATGGGTGCATGCATCTATGAACTCCAGGGCTAGGCCAATTTCTAGGCTGTCCCACCACCCAGAAACTCAGAAGAGTCACCCCTTTCCCCAAAGCCTCCTCCTAGGTTCAGACAGAAGGGAGGCCAATTAATCAGGCTCCAGGCCAAGGTGCTCCAAGCAATGTGGTCCACAAACGTGCGGCTCTAAACACACGCCCAAATCCCTAGTCTACAGATGTCATTGTGAGCACATAAAAGAAAAAAAAAAATCCATCTAACCATGATCCTCTGGTCTCAAATACACTTGGCTTGGGAAGCACTTATTTGTGCCTGAAGTTTGGGAAAGGGCGCACCCGGACGATGGCCAGGAAGGGCATTAATGACGCTCCTTTGGGGGCTGGTGTTTTCATCTTTCTGAGCCTAAACCTCTCTGCTTTGCTTTCAGGCATGGCAGTTAGGGAACAAACACACCCTAATGACAAGTTTGAAAGTGAATGGCAGAACTGTGCAGCTGGCAGAACATTCTTGGAGGGAGAAGAGGGGGTGGAGAAGGAGGTGGGAGGGAGGTGCAGGGGGCATTTATGATATTTCCTATAACTACATATTTAGCTTTCTAAAAAGCCCTGTGGGTGGCAGCTGCCTTTCTTTCTGATTCCCAGACTGACAGGGGGAAAAACACCACAGTGCTTTAGAAGGAAAAGGCTACGTGGAATTGGCTTGTTGGGACTCATCTCCCAATGGGAGGCCGTAGGGGACTGTTGGCCACAGCTGCCTGGCGAACTCAATGGTCGGAGTTCAATAGATGATGTGTCATCTTATGTGGTCTTTGTGTCCCTAAGAAACCCCAGAGCCCACAACACTGAGTGATGGTTACCCCATCCAATCCACTGGCCAATCCTAACAGCTTTTACCTCCTACCATGTCCTCTCACTGGGACCACTGCAAGAACCTCCCCATGACTTTCTTGTTTCCACTCCTTCCTTAAAGCTACATCAGATCAGAAGTGGGGTTGCTGAATCACATGGTAGTTTCATTGCAATTTTTGGTGAAACCTCTATGCTGTTTTCTATAGCGCCTGCACCATTTTGCACTCCCACCACGAGGGCACAAGGGTTCCAATTCCTCCACATCCTCATCAACCCCTGTTGTCTTTTGCTTTTGATGCCAGCCATCCTAATGTGTATGAGGTGATATCTCGCTGGGTATGTATCCAGAAGGATTGAACTTGTGACCTCAAAGAGGTATCAGCACTCCCATGTTCACTGCAGCCTTACTCAAAATAGCCAAAATATAAACACAACCTAAATGTTCACTGATGGGTAAAGGGACTAAAAACTGTAGTGTATACATATGACAGAATATTATTCAGTCTTAAAAAAGAAAAAAAAAATTCTGTATTTTGCAACATGAGTGACTCAAAGACTTTATGCTGAGTGAAATAAATCAGACACAGAAGGACAAACACTGAATGATTCCACTTATATGAAGAATCTAAAATAGTCAAATTCAGAGCAGAGAGTAGAATGGTAGTTGCCAGGGGCTGGGGGAGGGAAATGAGATTCAATGGATATAAAGTTTCAGTTGAGCAAGATGAGTTAAGTTCCAGAGATCTGCTGTACAACATTGTGCCTAAATACAGCAATACAGTACTACATACTTAAAGTCCTATTAAGCCCTGATTGGTAGCTCATTTTGGTTTGAGTGGCATCCAGTTACGCCAAGGTTGTGGGTTCTATCTCTGCTCAGGGCACATATAGAAGTCAACCAATGAATGCATCAGTGAGTGGAACAACAGATTGATGTCTCCCTCTTTCTTTTTCTCCTTTCCTCTCTCTCTCAAAAATCATTAAATAAAAAGGATCATGTTAAGTGTTTTACTACAATAAAATACAGTAAAATAAAATAACAAGCATAAAAATTTTAAACAATAGCGCCAAGGGAAAAAAAGTGAAATCAGCTTACATTAAAGCTCTGTTCAATTCCTCCAATGGAGCCCATCTCATTGAAAACAACCTAGGAGCCCCTCACTGGGGCCTATCCCTGGGATCTGACCCCTTCTCCTTCACTCTCCTCCCTGTGCCCTCTGCTTCAGTTGCACTGACCACCCAGCCGCTTCTGGAACATGCTGGGCTGTTTGCCGTGACTGTTTTCCTCTTCCCTGTGACATTGCCTTCTGTGGTCACCTGCCTAAAATCCTGTCCTCCTGCCCTCTCACCCTGCTGTTTATCTTCACAGTTCTCATCACACCAGACAGTGGACTGTAGGTCCATTGGTCCACTGGTCACATCTGGTCTCTCTTACTAAGGCAGAAGCTCCAGGAACTTGGAGCTGTCGCACTGCTCGCCTCCCTCCCAGAGGCTCCACCCATCTTCTAATAATGAACACGGTGCCCTGAGCTGTGTGAAGGTAGAGGCTGCCTGGGGATAAGGCATTTTCTGCTTTTGTTCATTGCTATGTCCCCAAGTCCTAGAATCAGTTTTGGTGCAATCTATGAGCTAAACATGGTTTTTACATTTTAAATGGTGGAAAAAAAATCAAAAGTGTCAACATTTCATGACACAGGAACATTATATGAAATTGAAATTTGGGTAATGATAAAGAAAGTTTTATTAGAACCCAGTCTCACTGGTCATTTACTTACTTATCATTTGTGGCTACTTTCACGTGGAGCTGAGTAGTCATGACAGAGCCCATGTGGCCTGCAAAGTCTCTTATCAACTATTTGGCCCTTCATGGAGAATGTTTGTGGAGCCCTGGCTTTGGATATTGAATGACATCTGCTGACTTTTTCTGGGTTCACTATGATCAGTCTCATTCTCCTTCCTAAGGATGTCCAAGAAACACCTCTGGGACCAGTTTTGCTAACCTCAATGAACCATTACTGAAAGCCTCCTCTTTACTGGGCTTAGTGCATTTCCCAACAGGAGATGAAAAATGGTCTGAATGGGTCCTCTGCAAGTCTGGCCTTTTGGAAAGCAAGTCAGCCCTACCCACTTGGCCAAGCCATGCATGGATCAATTTGGCTTCAGCACACCACTCCTATTAGTATGGCACATTTTTAGTTTTTCACAGCTGTTCCCTCATTTTATTGTCATGAGTGATAGAGCAAAAGACTTGGGAGAAAGCCATGTCTCCGGCTGACAGATGGAGAAACTGAGGCACGTGGCCTGGGGCATTCAGAGTGGCCTGGCTGATATCCATGTCTCCATATCCCTTCATGCCAGGCTGCCAGCCATGCTTTCATGCTACTTGTGCTATGCAGTCACCCCACTGCCCCCAGTGTGTGCAGACATACAGGAGACAGCCCTTCCGCAGCTGGCAGTGCCATCTGCCAGTCTCTCTCTGTAGCTGGCAGCCAGCCTCCCCCTCAGCCACCTTCATCCAGAGCCCATTTGTCCAGTGTCTCTGGCCTCATGCAAAGGCTGATGGGTAAAGACACGGACAGTTGCCTTTCTATCAGAAACCTCCTTTCTGTTTATCCTCACTGACCTTTGAGCCGGCTTTCCCAGTCATGTGCAAATGCTTGCAACCCTGCAGCCAGTCAGCTGATTCAAAGAGTCCTGCTCATCACTCGTTGGAGAGCTGCCACCTCACTCAGCTGTTCAGGCCCCGAGCTCTTGCTAAGGCATAGCCAGCCCACCCCACCTCCCAGCCGATTGCTTTCTCCAAAACTTCTTACATTCTTCATCTCTCATCCCTCACCTGGACATCTGGGCTGCAGTCAGTTTTACCTGGCACAGAGAAGAGTAAAGAAGTGCAGGAGGGACCAGGACAACCAGTGGGGCCTTTCTGGGGACATTTTAACTCAAGATGGAGGGAGGCTCACAAGGGCTAATGGAGGGAGCTTCCTAATGTATTCCAAATGTAATGAGGAGGGAAAAGTTGCATTACCTGGCTCCTGACACCAGAAGGCCTCTTATAGGTCAAACAGTCTTTATTAGGAAAGATACTTTTTGGGAAAGCCACCTCTGCCCCTCACCCAGGTCAGTGTGGCCCTATGGCCAAGGCTTCTGGGGAGGGTGTGGTCTGGGAAGGTTTCCCTGAGGAGGTGACATTTAGGCTGCAATCTGGAGTAAAAAGAGGTGAGAGACAGGCAAGGTGGGATGAAGTGAGGGGCATGAGGCAACAGTGTAGGGGGCATGAGGAAATGCCTGAGGGACTTGGGGCCACACCTGAAGAACAGAGTGAGAAAGATGTGGCTAGGCCATGGGAAGTCACCATGGAAGCAGGCCTCTGGTGCTTCTCAGTGTCCCCCTCATTTACACTGCTACCACGGTCATCTCTATTGCTAAGAGCTGAACATATCTGCTTTACTTGAGCCCCCTCTGCACCAAGCATTTTATACGCATGATCCCATTCCAACCACGGTCCAATGAGGACAAGGTATGAGGATCTGTGTCCACTTTACAGATGAGGAATCTGAGGCACTGGGAAGGTAGTGTCCCATGGCTAGTAAATGCAGAACCAGGATTCAAAACCCAGTGCTTGAAGATCTCTGGATGGAAAATGTCTTTTTCTAGCCCAGGCTACCAATGGCCTTCCAGCTGACATGTACTCATTTCCATGAACCACTGGGAGGTCCAGCTGGTGTGACTGATGACCCTTGGGGGAATGTGGAGCCCAAGGAAGGGAGAGGAGGCCTAGATAACTGCAGAGGTTGGGGGTATGTGAAGCTGCCTGGGTGGGGAATGGCAGGGTGCATGGGGTTGGTGGCTTGGCTGCCATAGTGAGCACAGGGGCTCTGGGAAGAATGAGGGCCCACAGTGGGGTCAGCCTGGGGACTGACGAGGTAGAGCACCTGCCCCACCTCACTGTATCTCTCTTATGGTTGTTAATGGATGGTCTGCAGATCCCACCTTTCCTTGTGAAAATGGGTCACCATTCCGACTGCCTTTTCCAGGAGGTGGAGAGTGAAGTGGACAAGTCACGTATGCAAGGATTGTCTTCACAGGAAGCAAACCATCTCCTGGGGATCTAGACTCTTCCTTTTCACTGAACGATGCTGGGTGAGGGGACAGGAGGCATTGGGGGTAGGAGGAACAGGAACCCTTTACGAAAGTCAACATTTACAACCCATTTTCTTTCTTCTGAATTTTTCAGACTTCAGGCCAAGAGAAATTGGTTCCTTAATTATATTCAACTTCCAGCATCACATTGGCTGAAGTTTGGGTGGTGGTGAGTTCAGCAAAACAACAAGCACAGTGTGTACATCTGTGTGCATGCACATGAGTATGTATAGTTAACCCACGTATTAAATTTCTCTCCCCTCCCACTTCCATTTCCTCATTTAGCAGGAAATAAAAGGACCACTGGGCTGGAGCTCAAATCCTTCCTAAGCAGAGGGAAATCCGGGTGTCACAGTTTCCAGAAAGGGAACACAATCTCTGTATGGGGTGTAATTACATCTTAGCTTTCTGCAGAAGAATAGTTTATGGCTTAAATGCTATTAATTGTAAGCTGTTTTGTTCCACGGGAACTTGTTCATTGATAACTATCCAATTAGGGTTATTTTGCAATTAGTCTATTCACAGTAAATTTATTGCAAAAGGGAGAGGCTATGGTGCAGCAAATTAAAGCATTGCCAGGGCTGGGTGTGCAATGGCTCTTAAATGCCAATCTTATTAACCAGCTCAGAGGTCCCGGGAGGCTGCGCCACCTTAGCTGATGCAGCAAAGGCCACAGGGAAACCCCAGCAGCAAATTCACACTGAAAAACCACAACAGAGATGACTCAGTATGGCCAAGAGAAGCCTAGGAAGCCTTGGCCTCCCCTGGCAACATACACACTGTTGTTCCCCATTAACACCCTTTCTTACTGCAACCATATGGATGACAAAGAGATACAGAAGCCTACAGGCTGTGGGACATCCCTGAGATTTGACAGTTTGAGCTAAAGAGAAACCTTTAGTCCCTGAAGAGGAAGAAGCTCTGGAAAAGGATGCAGGCTCTAAAACCTGAGTTCTGATCCCAGTTCTGGAGCACTAGCTGTGCTCCTCTAGCCAAGTATGAAACCTCTTTAAACCTCAATTTCCTCAGAGACAAAAGGTGCTGATAACTGATTTACCTCATGGGGCTGGTGTGATTCATTGTAACAGAAGGTGTGAACAGTGTCAGATACACTAGTACAGCAGTCCCCCTTACCCAGCACCCCCAGTGGATGCCTGAGCCTGCAGACAGTGCTGAACCCTACATATATTATGTTCTTCTCTATACATATATACTTGCAATAAAGTTTACTTTATAAATTAGGCATAGTAAGAGATTAACAACAATACCTAATAATAGAATAGAACAATATACTGGAATAAAGATTATGTATATGTAGCATTATTAAGTAAAATCAGGGTAACTTGAACACAAGCGATGTCATATCAAGACAGTGGATCTGATAACCCAGCTAGCTACTAAGTGACTCATGGGCAGGGAACATACACAATGTGGATTCACTGAGCAAAGTGATCATTTGCGTCCCAGGCAGGATGTATATCGGACCAGTGTGATATTTCATTACGTTACTCAGAATGGCACACAATTTAAAACTTATGAACTGTTTATTTCTGAAAATTTCTGTTATTTCAATATTTTCAGGCCATGGTTGACTGCAGGTCACTGAAACCTTGGAAAGCGAAACTGTGGATAATGGGGGACACTATTGTATACAGGAATGGTGTCTAGGAAAGGTAAGCAAGCTACAGCCTGCAGGCCAAATCCAGCCCACTGCCCGTTTTTGTAAATTCAGTGTTACTGGAACATAACCAAGTGCATTTGTGCATGTATTATCTGGGGCTGCTTCCCAGGCTACAAGGGCACAGTTAAGTAGTTGTGACAGAGACTGCATGGCTCACAAGCCTCAAACATTTACTCTCTGGCATATTATAGAGAAAGTGTGTTGACTTTTGGTATACAGTGCATGCTCAATATTATTTTCTTGGAAGAGCAGTCAATTCGGATTCTATCACTTTTTGCCAGGCTATGCACTGATTAATAAAACATTTGGGAAATATCCCCCTCCACGTACTTATTCCTATACTCTATGTAACCATCAAGAATAAAGATGACCCTGGCTGGTGTGGCTCAGTTGGTTGAAGTATCTTCCTGTAAACCAAAACGTCACAAGTTTGATTCCCTGTCAATGCAAATGTCTGGGTTATAAATTTGGTCCCAGATCAAGGAACATGAAAGAGGCAACTGATTGATGTTTATCTCTCACATTGATGTTTTTTCCCTCTCTCTTTCCCACCTTTCCCCTCTCTCTAAAATCAGTTAGTATGTCCTTGGGTGAGGATAAAAAAAATAGTAAGAATAAATATGGGAACCACCTGGACAACTTAGATAAGGTGTTAAAATGAAGGGAGAAATGAACTTTTAAAAATAATCTTTCTATTTAAAAGAAAGTATTATATAGGTACACATTCACTACTAAAAAAACTAAAAAATACAGATGAACTTGAGTAAAAGTTGGCATTGTTGCCACTGCACCCCACCTAGGGGAGGGGCACATGAAGAGCTTGCCCCATGTCCTTCTAGGCCTCTCTATGTACTCAGCACACATCATTGCTTCCTACCTATTCCAAATCCTTCATTATTCTGTGACGAGTAGTAAAGAGAGCACCTTTTTGAAATGAGGAAGCTGGAATTCTAGCTCAGGTTCAGCCTCTAATTAACTGGGTGACTTTGGATAAGTCTCCTTCCCTCTATGGGCCTCACATGGTCATCTGTCCAGTGAACGAATGGCACTAAGCTTTCTCTAGGGGACCTTCTAGTCTGCTGTTCCTTGGGAGCCATTCTCACCATGGGCCTCCCTTCTGCATCAAGAAAGATGCAAGAATACGGTAGCTGCTCAGAGTAAGGAGGGCACTTGGCAAAGTCTTCCTTGCTTGGCTTCTAAATCCACCAATGTCAGGGGGACTGAAAGCCCCCTACCTCCCAACTCTGCCATCAGGATCAGCTCCACGGTTGGCTTTCTTGATTCTCTGACCTTTTGTTTCAACACAGGAGAATGCAGCATCTCTGTTATACCTCTGGTCTTTCAGAGCAAGAGATCTGATTTATCACTGGTCACCAGCACAGAGCAGGAGTGAGGGAGAGAGAGAGGGAGGGAGTGAGGGAGAGAGGGAAGAAAGGAGGAGAAAATGAAGAAGAGAGAAAATAAGGAAGAAAAGGAGGAAGGATGGAAGGAAGGAAGGAGTTTCAGATGGAGGATGGTACGGTCATTTTTCAGAGCCTCCAAAGTCAATGCCACCAATTAGAAACCTTTCAAATCATATTCATTTATAATAATATCTATGTCAATTCTAATCCCAATATTCTGCTGAGACAGAAAACAAACTACATTAATATAGTCACCTCACCTTCTAGAGCTTCCACATGAGCCCTAATTTCACCATATTTCATCCTTTGCAACTAGCTAAAGCTATAATAAAGGTAATTTGATTCTGAAATACTTTTTTAAACATAAGATTTCAGAATTCAGGGAGTACCAAACAAATCAGATCCTGTGTCCTGATTTGGGGTTTGAAAAACAGGGTGGTCATTCTCAGCAGGTCTGAGAATGTGAGCAGAAGGGGACTGGGAAAGTGGATGAGTTGGAGAAGAGATGCTGCTCCCAACCTCAGGGGCTGGAGCTTACCTTCCAGGGGGCAGAGCCGAGTCACCTTCTCTGGCATCAACAGCCCTAGCTTGTGGCGGCAGTAGGTCTCCCCGATCTCCTGGCGGCAGTGCTTGGACTTAGCGCGGGACAGGGCAGAGATGGCCTCCTTGCCCGAGATGTCGCACTTGGGGGGCTGGTCATACTTGAGCTCAGGGGAGCTACCACCGCTTTTCCTGGCGTGGGTCTGGCTGGGGGCATCTTTCCCACGGCTGCTGTTCACTGAAGCTCCCTCACCAGGAGGCAGCACCTCGTTGATGCCTTTGCCTGGGAATGAATGTCCCCGCCCCTTCTCCTGCTGTAGCTTTCTCTTCAAAAGCTCCTTCTGTCTGCTTGGGGGCTTCTTTGCCAGCTCAGGCTGGTGCTTCTGCTTTTGAGTCCTTGGTGCGAAGTTGCTGTTGTCCACATTCTCAAAGTCTTTGGGGACTGAGTTCTCATTGTTGCTGTCCGTTCGCATTTTCTCTTTTGGACGGTGAGAGAAGTAGCCATCCTGGAGAAGATGAGAAAGAACCAGGGAAGAGAAACTTTACTGAAAGATCACACTAAGAAGGTTGGCCCTTGGAGAGTGCAGCACAGAGGTTTGGAAGTCTGGCCCTGGTTTTAGGCCCTACCTTTGCTACGAGCTTAACCAGGTAAGACTTTTCTCTCTGGACCCATTTCCCCCAAACACAGGGCATTCCAACTAAAAAACACGGCTTTGCAGGCAATAAATTGCAATGACTATCCGTCTCAATGCTTGTTATTAACCATACCTTCCTTTCAAGTAAGTTTCCTCGATTGTCTCTGCCATTGGATTATGGACATTTGGTTCCAGCTTCCTTTTTAAATTTCAGCAGAAAGTGCTTTGATGGTTTATTTAAGGGCTGGCAATGCTGTGTTAAAGTTATAAAGGGAGAAAATATTGGTAGGATATTATATACATTCCATTGCCTTTAGGATATGTTCAGAGATTGATGCCCATAAGAGGAATCAGACAGAGTCATAGTCAATTCTGAAGGAGAGACATCACCGGGTATTTTGAAGAGGAATGCGCCCCTCACAGAATGATCCTTACGATGAAACCGAGGACACATGCAAACTTGTGATACTCTTGTGTTTGAGCTATGACTCTTGACATCTGTATATGGGGCAGAACTGATTAAGTCACCTGGGGGTGACTCCTCCTCTAGCAAGTTGGCTGACTACCTGGTGGTCCAATTCCCACCTGCCACTGGTTTCTGTAAAAGAACTTTTATTGACACATGGTGATGCCTATTCACTGATGTATTATCTAGGGTTGCTTTCATGCTACAATGGCAGAAGTAAGCAGTTGCAATAGAGATTGGCCTGCAAATCCTAAAATATTTCTATCTGGCCCTTTAAGAAGAAGAGTGTATTTACAGCCCTCTAGGAGTGTGAGTTCAGAAGCCCCTGACCCCTACCCCTGGGCCTGGTTTAGTTGGCTGTGCCCCTGGTGACCCACTTTGGCTCAGCAGTGGTCTGGAAAAGAAGCCATATGTGGCAGCCCCTTCTTGTCTTTGCCCCATCTGCCCAGCATCAAGCACTGATTTCTCCTATTTGGAAGAAGCTGGAAGAGTGAGAGCAAACACTAAGATCCCTCATGGCCACTCTGTAAGTTGAATATTGCTATCATTCTCATTCCATTCCACTACCCACTTCCAGGAAACTGCAGTGTCCTTTAGACCCCCAACCCCCTGTCCCCTAAAGCGCTGCAGCCTGGCTTTGTACCACGAGATCTGGCTCCTGTCCCATCTATTCCTGCCCAGATAAATGGATCTGGGACAGGCATGTCACCTGCAAATAGCCTTCTTAAGTCTAGCTGGTAGCCTATCAGGTGGCAGGGATTCACAAAGAGGGAGAGAACAGTAAGTAGGGGCCATGAAACACCAGGAGCCTGAGGAAGCTGGAGCTGGGGGGCAATGGGATAGGGAGGAGGAAATAGAGAGATACCAAGAAGGGAGAGCTGAATTTGTATTGAGTCTCAGAGTGGTTGCTGGTCATATGCAGCAGTCAATAGTGTATCCAGGTTGATGACAGGGACCTTCTAGTTCTGACACCTGGCTTGGTTTTTTCTTACCACCCCACACAGACTTGCAAGAAACCCCCCTCAGTGAGATTCTATATCTCTGTCCTTGAATCCCAATGATAGTCCTCCTTCTCTTTCTTTCTGTCCAGAGGCCCTTAAAAAATCCTAAGAAGCCTCTCAGATACACTTCCTGAGTACCTGCCATGAGTCAGGCACCGCATACTAAGTAATTCACAGGTACTACTTATTGTATATTATCAACAATTACCCTGTTAGGAGGTACACTCCTTGCCATTTAACAGAAAGAGGAGCCAAGGTGTTCTTACAAGATTCTTAAGCACATATAACTTCCAAAGTAGATACTAGTATTCTCCCATCTTACAGGGAAGGGGAAAAAGCTTGGAGATGTTCGGTAACTTGCCCAAAGTCATCTGGGGAAGGAAGTGAACTTGTACCTGTCTGATTCTCAAACTTGCTATAGTATGGTGTCTCTTCTGTTTGGCTAAGAAGCAAACCAAGAAGCATTTAGCTCCCCTTTCTCTATGGGGAAGTGGGAGGGGTATCTCCCTTTTTGCTCATATAGCCTAGGTTGGGATGGAGGTTGGATGCCGGGGCAGAGATGGTATTGAAGAAAGTGCTTGACAAATATTTCAGTCCTCTTCCTTCAAGGCACACCATAAGATTATACTTGCCATCCCTTGCAAATCAGGCATAGCCAAGAAACTTTCTGTGGCCAAGACAAGTGACAGAGGCCAGGGTAAAACTTGCCATATCCAGCCACACTCTTGATAGTAAAGGTCGTGTATCCCTGAGTGAGGCCAGTGTGGAGCAGAGACTCCACCAACCCTCCAGGGGAAGAAACCTCTGTCACTTTCCATCACTGAGATTTGGGAATCTTTGTTACTGCAGCTTTCTTCCTTCCAGCTGTCCTCTGCTACAGGAGCCTTTTTTTTTTTTTGTCTCTAAGAGTCAGAAAATCAGTTCAAAGATGTCTAGTATACAAGAACATGAGTTTAAATTCTGTCCCCAAGCTCATTTTTTTAGAAGTTAACGAGAGGGCAGAGAGTAAGCATAAGAGCCTCTGTCCTCACAGCCATCTGCATCCTCTCTCACCAGACACATCCTGAATATTATTCTCGGGCTATTCTCTTTCCTCATTAACTGAGGATTACAATATGGCCCCCTGAGCAGAAAACCTCCACAAACCACTGATTTCAAAAGCTCACATTTGCAGCACTTTCTGGCAGAATCTCAGCCAAACCAGACACAGAAAAAACACTTCCATGGACAAAGCTAATATGACCATCCGAGAATAGCCAATTCCTCTAGTTAATTTGTGATATCAGGACCAGGCATCACCACCAATTCCAACACAATTCTTGATTCATACACATCGTCTGCTCAGAGAGGCCCCCACAATGGGGATGAGGGGCTTAGTGTGGCCCTGTGGCCTTCTGCTTGGCCCCAGATGCCACTCAGCTGCCTCAGGAAATCAAAAGATTTGAGTGTAAGGGGAGGGAAATATTTCATCTTCTGGAATGAGGAGTTCACAGACATGAGATTGCTTCCAGAAAAACATAGTCAGGAAGGATCAGGCATCATCCAGAGGCCTGAGACCTCCTGTCACACTGAGTCAATGCTGTTTTCTATAGTAGCTGATTTCTCCCTCGCTTCTCCCTCTTTCTTTCTTAAACTTTATTTTGCTGTGGCAAGAACACTTCACAGATTCACCCTCAACACATTTTTAAGTGTATGATATGGTATTGCTATCTGTAGGTACAGTATTGTACAGAAGACCTCTGGAATGTACTCAGCTTGTATAATTAAGACTTTATGATCAGCATCTCACCATTTCCCACCCCCAGCTGCTGTTACTACTTGCTGCTTCTATGGGTTTATTTCTGATTCCTCACCTAAGTGGGGTCAGGCAGTATGTCCTTCTGTGACTGGCTTATGTCCCTCAGCGTAAGGTCCTCAAGGTTCTTCCTTGTTGTCACAAATAGCAAGATTTCCTTTTATATTTTTAAGGCTTAATTATTATCCCATTGTATGCCACCTTGTCTTTATCCATCCACACCTCTGAGAACATGAGATATCACCTCACCATCCCCCTAACTCTTCACCTGCCAACCAGAGGCAAGTATGTCTCAGCTTTCCTCTCCTTTTTCTGGAGACCCAAGATCCAGAAATCCAAGCCCAGGTTCCCTTGCCTATAAAAATCAACTCTGAGAGGTTTCTAGGCAAATAGTTCAGGATAACCATCACATCCTTAACATCCACGTACCCATCTCCGCTGGCCCTTCACACACCATGTGTTCCCAATCCTCTCCAGAAGGACTAAGCAGGAAGCATTAGTCCTAATTAAGGGGGTGGGGGAATGAAGACATGCGGGACGGGGGTTCTACACCTGGACCAAGGCAACACCGCTAGAAGTGAAGTGACTCAAGCTCTCCATGCCTCAGCTTCTTCATGTGAAAATGGGGATGGTAATAATCCTTACTTCATGAGTATTTTGGTGAGGATGAATGTATGTAAAACTTCCAAAATGTGCCCACCACTCAAGGAGAGGGAAGAATGAGCAGTGCACCAGATGAGGTTCGCTACTAATTGACACAGGGCCTCAACTGTCTTACCCTGGTGGTCTCTGCCTGGAGGACAGACTGGTTATTATTTCCTCATTATGATCGACTACCTGTATCTTCTTTCTCTTAACTGATCCCATACTCTCACCTTGGGTTGTTTATGCAAATGCAACCCTTTGACTTATTTTATTTTAATGTACTTATTACAATGATTGCACATTCAAATGTTTGCACGAGAGCTTCAAAATTCTAATTGCTCTGCTGGTGCCTTACCACTAAGCTGCTGCTAGAATCCATTTTTATTCCAGAGAAATAATTAAATGCAATAGTGTCCTCCATTCCCATTCAACCTTGGGCATGTTTAGATTCAATTTCAATCAGGTAGAAATATGCTAAACACAGCATGGCTTCGAGAGGCAGGTTATGTGACCCGGGCTGCTGTTCAAGAGACACCTGGATCGGCTTCTGTCTTTCCCTGGTTCTCTAACGTTCAGACCTCAGGATGGATCTCTACTCACTCGATCAATTGAACCAGGGCCCCTTGCTCCTATTTTGGAGGGGTGGAGGTGAGTCACTGTGTTTTTAAAAACTAGCAGTTCATTTACTCTTATTTTTGTGTAGAAAGAACACTGGACTGAGAGGAAGAAGACCTAGGCTCTTATCTTGCTTTAGCAACTGTCCAATTTTCCCCTCTATAAAGTGACAGGTCCTAAGTGTGAGCTACTAGACATTCTCTGAATTAGTCATTAACCAATATGATTGAGTAACAAAGTTCTACCATTTCAGCTCATTGAGAACTAATTTGATGAACTCTAAGAGACCAGGGACCGATGAATAGATGGACACTCCTAAGGGCATCAAGTCTTCTACCTCCTTCATCCTTTGATCATTATCTCTGGCAGCTCTTAGACCTGGGACAGATCAGCTCATCTCTCTGTGTCTTAATTTTCTCATCCATCAGCCAAAGTGCTTAAGAAACATGCATCTATTAGAAAGGACACAGATAGCATGCAGTTCAATGTCCAAGCTCTTTTCCAAGTTCTCTGCACATACTAATTCATTTAATCCTCATGATGCCCCTGTAAAGGAGATTCTATACAATTCTCCCCATTTTTAAGATGAGAGCACTAAAGTTCAAGAAAGTTAAGTGTCCAAATCCAGATCTAGGAAGTGGAATAGTCAGGAATTGAACCCAGGCAGTCAGAGTCCACAGACCATGCCTGCCAACACCACGATGTTCCCCTGCAGCTATTAGGAATATGAAAAATGCCAAAGGAAACCCCTGCCAGTGGCGCTGGTCAGACGTGAGGGCACTTGTCCCACCACTCACTCATCACAACTGGTCTACGGTGTCCTTTTGCACCATGAGGACACACAGGCAGCTGAGCAGCTATTTGCTGTTGAACTCAGTGTCCGAGGCTCTATTCCAATCACCAAGGTGACCAAGGCCATTGGGAAGGACACTGGGGGAGGAACCCACACCTGCTTCCAAAAAACCTCAGTGCCAGGATAGATGAATGGTGGAGGCACAGTGTGCGTGGCTGCACCCAATAAAGACATGCAATTACCCAGGCTGCCAATGCAAATAGACCTAATAAAGGCCCCTCACCCAGCTCATTCGCATGCATAAAACGTGGCTGGGCTGGCCAGCACCTAGAAACCCATGGGCCACACTGGGCATGAAGAGGCCCTGCTTTAACAAAATCTTAAATAATAAGCCTGGTGCAATTTAGCAAATTGATTTATGTTAACAGGAAGCACAGCGTGGGGTGAGGAGGGAGGAAGCTGGATGGATAGAGCTGGCTTGGAAGCCAGCCTCCACTCCTTCACCCTGAGATAGAGGAAGAGAAGTTTACTTCCTAGAGACTCAATTTTCTCATTTACAACAGCAGGGGTGGTGGTGGGGGGATGGTAAGAAGACCAAGTCTGTGAAGGTGATACAGAGATGAAATAATATGGTACACATATTTAATTCTATTTAACAAAAGAATTTTTAGCATGAAGCTTGGTCACATTCAGCACTCAACTGACATTATTAGCTAGTGTCTGGTCACCTGATGAGCAGACTTGAATCTTCTGGAAAAGCACGGTGGCGAGGTGCAGTGTGTTCAAGTCTGACCTCTGTCCCTTTGCGAATGGTGGGGTCCTGGGTACAGCGCATAGCACCTGACTTAGGGAGCTTCAGTTTACCTCTCTGTAAGACAGCACAGTAACCCGCAACTACATGATGGGCTTTTATGAGAGTTAAAAAGAGCTGACACATGTAATCCACTTAGCCTAGCACTTAATAAATATTCGTTATAATTTATCAAAATAGAATGTTTGCGATGATGGTCCAATGTGTGGTTCCAAAAGTGTGGTCTGGGGACCCCTGAGGGGCCCCTACAGACCTTTCTGAGGACCTTTAAGGTTCAACTATTTTCATCGTAATATGAAGCTGCTACTTTCCTCTTCCCCCCATTCTCTGACAAGCATACAATGGAGTTTTCCAGAGGCCACATGACATGTGAAGTCACAAGAAATTAAAAGCAGAAGCAAATGTAAGAACACAGCTCAAAGATTTGCCAAAATGTACAATAAAATATCTTTTAACTATATTTGTTTTTACTGTAAAAAAAATTTGTCTTTGTCATATCTTTACTTATATAGGCATCTGCATTATTATTATTTTAAGTAAACAAATAAACATTTTAAGAATGTCTTAAGGGGGCCTTGAGACCAACAAGTTTGAGAACCGCTGACACAATGCACATCCGTAATTCTAAGTATCTAATCATAAATGAAATAAAAAGTTTAGGATCTCTCAGGTGGCGGTGTTTCACTACATGCCAGGTGTGTGGATTTATATTTTACTGACACATACAATAAATACACACTGGGGAGAATCTGGGCTAAGTGGAAATGGGGTGCTGATAAATACTTTCATGGAGGCAGCAGGAACCCAGAACCCTGAAGTCCTGAACCATCATCCCTGGGGAGGGAGAGTGACCGTCAGACAAAGATGTGCCCCTTGACCAGACTCTAGCCAGGACCCTCGGAGCCCCTTCTCTAGTGGGCCTCAACCTTGGCCTCCGCAGGTGAGCAAATACTAACACAGTTTCTGACAGCTCAACAGCACATCCCCGGGATGACTCCAGGCCCCCTTGTAATGCCTGCCTCAGAAAACTCAAGGCTGCCAAAAATTTAGTTTATTTCAGCAAACCCGAGACAGAGGCCCCATGTCCCAGTCCCTGTGGGAGGGGAGGTGCCTAGCTTGGATAAATGCCAGTGAGCAAACCCAGACAGGTTTTTCACAGGGAATGACCCCCTCTTCCTGTTTTCTGTCATTTTCCCCTTCCCTGACTCTACTGAGCCCCCACTCACCCCCTCCCTTGTCCCTCATGCTCCATTTAAAATGCCAGTCACCTCTGTGCAAACCTCAGTGGAGTTCAGTTCACGCTGGACTCACTTCCCTACTGCAACACTATTTTACTAATTAAAATCTGTCCTTGCATCTTTGTTTATCCCTGACATGGCCCAAGGCCCCAGAGCCCAGACCTTGACCCCAAAATGCCGCGTCCCTGAGGAACCAAGCACAGAGGTCCAGGGGGAGTGTGTGCAGGCCCTGACCCGCATGCTCCTTACAGCCCCAGCAGGTGGATGTGGCAGTGACAGGCACGGTGAACAACCCAGTCTTGCTTCAATAATAAAGCCTTCTGGATACCTCTAAGGACAGTTTCTCAACTATGACACTATTGACATTTTTGTGTGGCTAACATTTTATTGTGGGGCTTTCCTGCATATTGTAGGGTGTTTAGCAGCATCTGTGACCTCTAGCCACTAGATGTAACAGCGCTATGACAACCAAAACTGTCTACAGACATTGCCAAATGTCCCCTGGGTGGCAAGTATCACCCCTGGTTGAGAAGCATGGCTCTAGGAGCAAGCGCTCTGGAAGCCAATGCTGATAACTTAGCTGTTCAAACCATGTTCCCATCCAAAACAACATGCCCTACTGACCAGCCAAAGTGGTCAGAACAGGAGAACTGAGCTGGGAAGAAAGAAGAGGACCAGAGAAAGGGGCCAAGTTAACCCAAGAGGGATGTTCTGGAGGGCTGCAGGGGCATAGGTGATCTGGAAGAAGCATGGGGAAAATGGAAGAAGGGTTAAGGGTTGACCCCAAGGAGGAAAGGAGCATTCATCCAGGCAATGGATAACCCCTAAACTGATGGCACGTCCTTCATGTAAACCAGAGGTCACGATGGGACCCAATGGTTCCATCAAGTGCACAGATGTCCAGTTTGCTCTGTAGATTGTTTTCCTTTGTTTGGTTTGTAATACCAGGCAACGTTTCAATATCTGGAGATTTCATCTAAAAATCAGGATTTCTATCCTCTCTTGAAACATCAGAGGAGCTAACAATATTACCTTGGATTCCAATGTGTGGCAATGGTCTGGGGCTGAGCAGTGGCCTGGTGGTAACCAGAGGGGCATCTGCTCTACAGATCATCACAGCTGCCTTCCAGCCTGGCCCATGTTCCCTTACCCACTACACACTGGGAACCTGGGCAGTGCAACTGCTTGAAACCAGAGGCCCAGGATCTTTAGCTAACTGTCCTCTGAGTCTTGTTTCAAAGATCTCAGAATCCTTAACAAGTCCTTTTATTCCAGGGGCTTTGATGGAAGTGACACTGTCCCTCACGGGGTGTTATTTCTGGCTGCCACAATGACTGGGGGATGCTCCTGGCAGTAGTGGGGGTGGGGGAAACACCGCATCCCTAGCAGTGCTCGGGAGCACGCGTCACTCAGCAATGAGGAACGGTCCAGCATCCTGCAGAATGTCTGAAGGTCTCTGGATGTCAATGGGGTAACAGCACATACTGTATTAGTAGGGCCAGGGACAGAATTCAAAATTACATATAACACCCAGTACTTGTGAATGATTTTAATGTAACTGAATTTTCTAGGACAGTCATTACCATTTAATGCAAGGGGAGATTTTACATCATTCAAAGTTTTACCATGATTTCCAAAAAATGACATCATCAATGTCTACACAAGCTGTGGCTGTAAGTAGTCACCAATCAACACATCTGTTATCCACCTGCATTTGTAACTACTGAATTCCCTGTGTTTTAACACACCTGACCTCTTCATATGTCTCCAGCCCTCACTACTCAAAGTGTGGTCCATCCACAGCAGCACCAACATCCCCAGGTGGTTTGTCAGAAATGCAGTGTTTTGGGCCCTGTCTAGACCAACTGAGTCAGAATCTGCATTTTAACAAGATCCCTGGGTGATGCATTTGCATGTTTAAGCCTGAGAAGTGCTAGTCCAGTGCTGTTCTGCCTTATCATTTACAGAATACAATGTACATTATTTTTATGATACTTTACTTTTCCCTATCCTTTATATTAACATTAGGGCAGTGCATTGATTTGTTTCAGAGTTCTGCGTGTAAGTAGGTGGTCAGTATGGATTTCATTTCAGGATAGATAAAAGGAATATTTTAAAAGATTTGTTGCATTAAGGAGAGGCTGAGTCTGATAGGGTTGAGAAGCACTGGTTGATTCATTCTGTAAACTTTAATTGGGCACCTGCCCCCTCCCAGGCACAGCAGAGGCAAAGCATAGGAAGGTGAATTAAGACAAGCTTCCCACTACTGGTGCAGTTTAGAAACAGGAGCGGGAAGTGGGTTATATGCACATAATTCATTTCAGTGCAGAACCAGAAGTGAAAAGGGGGGTGTGGAGATGGATCTGTGCCATGGGCTTCATCAAGAATTAGAAGCTGGTCAGGAGTCCAGGGAAAGTGGAGGTGGCTTTCACGGAGAAAGCAGTTTTCCTGCTCAATCTTGAGAAGAAAGAGTATGTTCATGTGACAGACAAAAAGGGCAGGAAAGAACAGCAAAACTCAAATTTGGTAATAACAACTATTACAGCTAATACTTATTGAACATTTATTCTAAGAACTTGCCTAACACCTGACACAGATCATTTTTAAGAATCCCAGAAGAATGTGTAAATCAATGGGGGGAGTCCTTTCACAATTTTTACATGCATCAAATTTTCATACTGTATACTTTAAATGTCTTATAATTTTATTTGTCAATTATACCTCAAAAAAGCTGGGAGGAAATCCCAGAACAACTCTGTTGGGTAGGTGGAACTATGGAAGCACAGAGAGGTTGAGCAATATGCCCCAAATCACACAGCATATTTATAAAGCTTACATGCTACTCTCATGGGCTGTTAACAACTAGCCTTTGTGCTATTATCAATAGTTCAGCAAACAACAACTGTTGGAGAGAATGTGGAGAAAAGGTAAACCTCATGCACTGTTGGTTGGACAGTAAATTGGTGCAGTTACTATGGAAACCAGTATGGATGGTCCTCAAAAATTTAAAATAGACAGTCCAGTCAAGATGGAGGCGTAGGTTAACCACGCCCTGCTTCCTAGCACAATCACAGCAAAAATTACAACTAGACTGCAAAAGAAATATCAACCAGAATTGTCAGAAAAATCAAGATGTATGGAAGTCTGATAACCAAGGATTTAAAAAAAACACATTCATCTAGATGGGTAGGAAGGGCAGAGATGCAGGAGAGGCACCGAGAGGCACAGAGATGCAGAGTGGTGTGGTAATGTGCAGAGATGACAGAATAGGTGGTCCCACACCCACATGTGGTAGATAAAAATTGGGAGGGACACCTTGGGAGCAAGAGATCCCAGCCCCAGACCAGACCGCCTTGCCCAGGGTTCCAGCACCAAGAAGATAAGTCCCCATAATGCCTGGCTGTAAAAACTAGTGGGGATTGGGGTGGTGAAAGAAACTGCAGGATTCTCAGGAGGCACCACTTAAAGGGCCTTCAACAGACTTAAGACTTACACAGACTCACCCGCTCTGGGATTCAGCACCAGGACAAGAGCTGCAAGGGCACCAGTGGCATGCAGGGATAAACTGAAGTGACTGGCATCAGAGTGAGTGCTGGGAAACAGCCTCCTCCCAGGCAAAACTCCAGAGGCCAAGCAGCAGCACTGTTCCTTTTCTGAGCCCTCTACCACACAGAGCCACAGAGTGGTGGCATGGGTTGACCTGCCCTGGTGATTACCTAAGTCTCTGTCCCATACAATTTACAGGTGCCTTTTCTACAATAGGCCACACCACTAAGACAGGGGATCAAAACAGCTGTACCTAACACACAGAAACAAACACTGGGAGGTTGCCAAACCGAGGAGATAAAGAAACATGGCCCAAATGAAAGAACAGATCAAAACTCCAGGAAAAGAACTAAACAAAATGGAGATAAGCAACCTATCAGAAGCAGAGTTCAGAACACTGGTTATCAGGATGCTCCAGGAATTTATTGGGTACTGCAACAGCACAAGAAAGACCCAGACAGAAATGAAGGTTACATCAAGTGAAATAAAGAAAAATCTACAGGGAATCAACAGTGGAAGAAATGAAGCAGAGAATCAAATAAACAATTTGGAACATAAGGGAAAAAAACATTCAATCAGAACAGCAAGAAGAAAAAAGAATTAAAAAACAAAACAAAACAAAAAAAAAAAAAAACAAGGATAGGCTAAGGAGCCTCTGGGACATCTTCAAACATACCAAAATCTGAATCATAGAGATGCCAGAAGGAAAAGAGGAAAAGCAAGAAATTGAAAACTTATTTGAAGAAATAATAAAAGAGAACTTCCCTAATTTGGTGAAGGAAATAGACATGCAAGTCCAGGAAGCACAGAGTGTCCCAAACAAGATGGACCCAAAGAAGACCACACCAAGACACATCATACTGTATTTTTAGGACTATAAGACGCACCAGAGCATAGGATGCACCTAGGTTTTAGAGGAGGAAAATAGAAAAAAAAAAACATTTTTAAGCAAAATGTGTGGTAAAATATTTAATAACCTGTGACCCTGCTCCATCACCGCCCCCGCCCCCGCCCCCCGCACAGTGAGCCAGGTAAGCTACATTTGGACTGTAAGACACACCCCCATTTTCCTCCCAAATTTGGGGGGTTCATCTTATAGTCCAAAATATGGTAATTAAAATACCAAAGGTTAAAGATAAAGAGAGAATCTTAAAAGAAGCAAGGGAAAAGCAGAGAGTTACCTACAAAGGAGTTCCCATAAGAGTGTCAGCTGATTTCTCAAAAGAAACTTTGTAGGCTAGAATGGACTGACAAGAAGTATTCAAAGTGATGAAAAGCAAGGACCTATAACCTAGATTACTCTATCCAGCAAAGCTGTCACTTAGAATTGAAAGGCAGATAAAGTGCTTCCCAGGCAAGGTAAAACTAAAGGAGTCCATCATGACCAAACCATTATTATAAGAAATGTCAAAGGTACTTATTTAAGAAAAAGAAGATCAAAACTGTAAACATTAAAATGGCAATCAATTCACAACTATCAACAATTGACTCTAATAAGCAAAAAGCAGAAGAGAAACAGAATCATAGATATGGAGATCATTTGGAGGGTTATTATTTGGGAGGGGGGAAGGGGAAAATGGAGGAAAAGGTGCAGGGATTAAGCAGTACAAACTGGTAAGTACAGAATACACAGGGGATGTTAAGAACAGTATAGGAAATACAGTAGCCAAAGAACCTATATGGATGACCCATGGACATGAACTAAGTGGGGGACTGCTACAGGGAATAGGGATACTGGGTGGAGGGAGGGAAAGGGGGGAAATTGGGACAACTATAATAGCATAATCAATAAAATATATTTTAAAAAATAAAAATAGAACTACCTTATACCCAGCAATTCCATTTCTGGGTATTTACCTGAAAATCCAAAATATTAACTTGAAAAGACATATGTACCCTTATGTTCATTGCAGCATTATTTACAATGGCCAAGATATGAAAGCAACCTGGTGTTTACTGATAGACAGTTGGATAAAGAAGATGTAATTATATACAATGGAATACTCCTCGGCCACATAAAAACACAAAATCTTACCATTTCTGACAACATGGAAGTACCTAGAGGGTATTATGCTAAGTGAAATAAGTCAGGCAGAGAGAGACAAATACCATATGATTTCGCTTATATATGGAAACTAAACAATAAAATAAATAAATACAAATAACAGAAACAAACTCATGGATACAGTGAACAAATTGATAGTGGCTACATGGGAGGGAGGTTGGGGAAATGGGCAGAACAGTTGAAAGGGATTAGGAAGTACAAATTACCAATTGTAAAAACAGTCACAGGGATGTGAAGTACAGGATAGGGAATATAGTCAGTAATGTTATAATAACTATGTATGGTGTCAGATGGGTACTAGACTTATGGAGGTGATAACTTCATAAGACAAATAAATGTCTAATCAGTATCTTGGTGTACCTGAAGTTAACACAGTATTGTACATCACCTCTAATTGAAAAATAAAATAAAATAAAATAAAATAAAATAAAATAAAATAAAATAAAATAATAAAATAAAATAAAACAAAACAGTAGCCTTCGTGAAGTGCCCCATATGTTTCCAAAACAGCTCGTGGGGGGGGTGGGGCGGGGAGGGAACACTACCTCCACCAAAGACCCTGGGAGAAAGTGGTCATCACTGATTGGGGCTGAAGTCTTTGAGGAGGAGAGGGTCAGGAGGCAGAAGTTTCCTTAAATAACTTGGGTCCTTGGTATAAAGTCCTCTGGCCCCACTGCCTCCGTCTCTGTCACTCAAGACTAACCCCAGCTCTGAAACCCCAACCCCAACATGCTCTTTGTAGTGGTTTTATTTTCCTACACACCTTCTTGGCTTCTCCTGTCTCAATTCCCTAGAAGCCCTCCTTGTTCTGGCTGTCGCCTTCTTAACATTCTCCACCCAGGTCCTCTGGAAAGGGATACTTAAGGAGAAAAATGGGTCTCCTGTTGACAAAAGACATCCAGCTTTTAGACTCATCCTCTGCGTCTGCTGGGTGCCACCTCCCCTCGGATACCCTGCCACAAGTGGGTGACGAATGACATACTTGTAAGCTCATTACTGCAGAGTCTCTAAAGAAATGTAACAGAGCCAGGGATATAAATAAAGAAAGATGCCTGTAAATAAATAAATGTACACGCATGTACACACACACACACAAATCCAATTAATTTATGTCATCGGAAAGCCAAAGCCATTTGGGGTGGGGAGAGAGAGAAAGAGAAAGGCAGCTAATATTGCCATCTATGTGACTTCAGAACTGAGCCTCCCAGCAGCTGCCAATAAATTATTTTTACTATGCAGAGGTACAAATGAATATGCTGCTGTCACCCTCTAAATCTCCTTTATGAACATGTGTTTGCCTTGGCCCACCCTCCCGGGGACAGGGGCTTCCAAGCTAGTTTTCATTGGCCCAGTTCCTGAAGAAGGCCACCGTTTTGCAGGCCTACTCGCTGCAAACTGTGGGCACCCCATTGACACTTCCAGTTTACATGTGACCTTGGCTGACTTGGAGATCAGCCATCTCCACTGGAGGGCCATGGGGGTTACAGTGACAGCAATGCCCATGCCTAAGGTGCTGAAGGATCATTTCTGCATCCTGGACTGAGGGTCGCGCTGCTGGTGGTGGGTTAGGAGGTGCTGTCCCAGGCTGCACTGTTCACTAGACCCTGACATCTTCTAACAGGCTTCAGAACGGACATGCAAAATCTCATCACAACCAACTTTCGCGTGCACTGCTCGAAACAAAGGTTCCAGTCACTCTCTTCAGAGAAATGTGTCCAATGCCCATCTCTCGAACTGCACTGAGCAAGGGGGAGCAGTGGGCAATCATAGCCCACTGTGACATGCTGGATACTGTGCAATGAGTGAGTTACAAATGCAAGCTCTGGGGTCACTCTTTTGGATTTGAAACCTAGCTGTGTTACTTCCCAGCTGTGTGACCTTGGGAAGGTAGGTTAACCTCTCTGAGCATTGGTTCCTTCCTATGTAAAATGGGTAAAATAGTATCTAAATCTCATGGAGTTGATAAGAAGATATATTGACTTAACCAGTGCAAAAAGCACAATTTCCAACACAGAGTGAAGTAGTCAAGAGATGGTAAAATTGTCAATATTATTTCATCTAAACTTCCACAGTAACCTTTAATGCATTCACTCATGAATTATTACTCAGTGGAGTGCCAAGTATGTGCTAGCCTCTGCCTTAGGCAGTAGGGATATATCTATGAATAAGACACAGAACTTGTGCTCAGAGAGTTTACATTTTAGTAGCATGAGACAACCAACCAACCGACCAACAACTCAATATGAAGATAAAAAGCTAGCACAGAATATGTTATAGATAATGCCAAACATCTACTAAATGTTTTTATCCACCCATTTTGAAGATGAGGGAACTGAGGCTCAAAAAGGTTATCTAAGCAGGTTGAGGAGCGAAGCCTGTCAGGCCCCAGAGAGCTGAGAAAGTGAGAAGAACTGGAGAGAGGCCAGGTGCCAGGGTGACAGGTGAAAGGGTTGCTCTGGAGAGGGGAGTCTACCTGCCATCCAGGTTGAGCAGACAAATTGCTATCGGTCAAGTTCCTTATTGAGGAGCTGAGCGGTGGCACCTCTCCTGGCATGACCAGCTGCACCGTGACTTCCCAAGTCTTGCTGGATTCAGACAAAGGAGTTCCCTTTGATCCTCAAACTGCCCATGAAACAAACCCAGCAGAAGGCAGTTCTGGGAGACCTGATGGACCACAGTTGTTCAGGCCACTAGATGGCTCTTTCTGTGAACTTTATAGTGTGCAAGCTGCTAGCTGCACTGAGGTTCTGAAGAAAGGCTGCTTTCTCTCTGGATAGGACATGTCTCTAAAGTTCTTTAGAGTCTTCAGTTTCTGGGGGCCCTCCAGGGTCAGCCCTGTCCAGACACCAGAGGAAAGGAAGTACCACCTGCACCAGCCTGCAACGCCCAGCAGAACAGTGGCCTGAGAAGGGAACCAGGGCAGGCACAGGAGCTGCAGCTTCTGGTCGCACCCTGGCGGGGATTCTGCTCGGTTCCTTGGCGATCTCTGGGCCCCACTGACCACCCGCAAACTGGGCATGTTGGGCTAGGGCCCAACATGGCACGGTTCTCGTTTACTCAGTAATTTTAATTCGCTACCATTTAAACATAATATACTTGTTAGTGAATAAAGAAATTCATTGCCATGATCCCTAAAATCTGAACACAAAAAATAGGAAACAATGTTATTTCACTCCAGCTGGATCAAGTTGCCTGCCTGAGGTTCTGGGCCTGGCGCACAGACTGTTGTACAGGGAGATGTGTGAGTGTCAAGGTGTTTAAGACAGACTAGCACCAAGCTGAGACGTTCTCCTTGGTGGGTCGAAGAGATTAAAGAAGCGTGAAAAGGCACTCATTTCCTCCTTGGATCAGTCAAGGTTATTTAATATCCACAGGGTACCCCAAATCATTTTGGGTACCACAGTGAGGCACATACCCCTCTTGGTAAAACATGGGACACGTTAGTCCCTCCAACGCCTTATCACATGAACTCTCTGGGATTCTACAGGACCATGGGCCATACCTGAGAACAGAGCAAGAAAGGGGAGTGAAACCCTCTCGCTCCTCCCAAGCTCCCACAGTATAGGGATGGATCAGGAGACCCCAGGACTGGCTATGCTTACTCCTCCTCCCCATTGAGGCTGTCTTCAAGCCCAGAGCTCCCCATGGGACCTCACCTTCTGCTTCCCAGGAATGCTGATGGAAATACTTACTGTATACCAGGTTCTCGGATCTTGCATGGACTAATTTAAACCTTATGGCAGCCCTGGCAGGCAAATGATGCCAGCATTCTCATTGTAGAGATGAGGAAACTGAGGCACAGAGAGGCAAAATGACTTGCTTAAGACCTTCACCCCAACCTCCTAATCCCCCAGCCAGTAAGTAGCAATCCACTGCCCCCAGCTGCTTGTCACCCTGTCCTAATCACTCCCCAGAGGTGACTGCCCCATGGAGCAAGGGGGAAATCAAACACATTTTTAGAAATTACTTCCGACAGGCAACCAGAAACTAAAATAACAGCATTTCGTTTGTCTTGGTAGCTGGGGGTAAAGGCAGCTCAGGTGGGAGGAGGAGGGGGCTGCAGGCTCAATGAAGAGAGGGCTGGCTGGCCCTGCATGAGCCCGGTTCCACAGAGCCGCCGGCATCTCCCTCCCACTGTGGTGGCTGCCTCCACTTGGCACTCTGTAAGTACAGTGGTGGGGAGAAGGGGCTGGGTCTCTAAGAGGGAACGTGGGAAAGGGGGAGCTTCCAGAAGACAGGATGACCATGCCACACACGGGATCCACTGAGTCATTTTACAGACAAGATGTAAGGCTATCAAAAACAGCACAAGCAACACAGGTGGGGGGTCAGGTGTTGAATATTTTTACTGAGAGCAAGAATTAGTATTTACTGAACACTCAATGCATGCCACTGCTGCAAGGGATTTACCTGCAGTCTGTCATCTCCTTCTCACAATGATCCTTAGCTGTAGCTACCACTGTTGCTAACCCCATTTAACAGACAAGGAAACTGAGGCACAGGAATGATAAGCAGCCCGCCCAAGGCCACACAGCTAGTAAGTAATGATCCGGAGTATGAACTCCAGAGCCCACTTCTGCCGAACTTCATACATTTTGTGCATCTCCCTGCATTCCAAAACACCTAAGAAGTGGCCAGTCCTGTATGAGTGGCTCAAAATGGACGGGCACATCCTGCCCTTCCTGGGAGGGAAAAAGGCACTGGCCTTGGAAATCTGACAGGCTGGCACGTTTGGAGGCGAACCAAGCCAACGGGAGCAGATGGAGCCCTCGTAGCAGATGTTAATGCAGTGTGCTTTTTCCATATGCTTTTCTGTTTAGCTGTAATAAGTGAATTGTTCTTTAATATCTGTCAGGAGCTTAAACTCTGAAGGCCTGTGGCAGTCACAGTCACTCAGGAAGACACAAAGGGAAGCTGTCTGGGCCGTCCCTTCACATCACAGAAGAAGGGCAAAGACTGTCAAAAAGATGCCAAGTACAGTGTGGTCCAGGTCTGCGCACACATGTGCATGCCCACACGCACACGCACACCCCTGGTTTGTCCTGGCAGCCAGATTCTCACCTGACATTCTAGAGCTTTGAAAGCCCATGCCAGCAAGCAGCCTTCCTACTCAGCAATAAGAATTAAGTGGATTCCCAGATATTGCCTTTGGAAAGGGGGAAAAAAGATCCAATTTGAAAATACAGAAATGACTCAAACCACTTTGTTACTTAGTTCCTGCAAAGCAACAACAGCTCATGTTTTTATTGAATTTATTGGGGTGACATTGCTTTGCAAAACCATACAGGTTTCCAGTGTACAACTCAACAAAACATCACCTGCACGCTGTGTCATGCACCTATTGCCCCAAGCAAAGTCTCTTTCCATCCCTATTTTCCCTCCTTTGCCCACCTCCACCTCCCCACTACCCCCCTTTCCCTCTGGCTATCACTACTTTGTTGTTTGTGCCTTTGTGTTATATATATGGATATATATATATATATATATAGATAGATAGATATAGATATATATGGTTTATATATTTATAGAAGATACCTAAATATATGCTTATATATTTATATTAGTGATACAAAAATATGAGTGTATGATATATATATATATATATATTTTGCTTATTCCCTTCACTTCTTTCATGTCGTTCCTCAACCCTGTTCCCCTCTTACAGCATTCAGTCTGTTTCCTGGGTCCATGTCTCTGTTTTTCAATGAAATACAGCAAGAAAACCCTGGAACCCTGTCTTCCAGCCTGCCTCAGGATCCCTCTTGTGTCCTGGCCCCATCACCACCATCCCATAAAGGTGGAGTGTGATGGTGGTGTCTGTGGGCAGTATTTTCCCATCAGCATTTCTGTACGATTCTCAGATGGAGTCTCACCAACTTCCCAGTCTTCTGAAGGGCCCAACTCTGATTCTGTTGACAGCACTGAGACCTCCCCACCCCCAATCATGCGTTCTTTTGCCAGAGAAGGAGCACTGAGGACATTTGCCCAAGGTCACACAGCTGGCAACTGGTAGGAATAGGGATGGGGAAAAAGGCTGGTTCAAGCCCGTTAATCGAGCCCATTCACCACTACACTTACTTAAATGGTGGACAGACAGTAGGTTAGGGGTGGGCTGTAGCGTGTGGGAGGGTAGGCCGGCAAGTACTGTCCAGACCATCAGGAAAGAGGATGGCAGATGGAAAGTCAGAGAAGACTAATGTGTCAGGGGACCTCCTCAGGGTCTTGGTCAAATGGTGGCAATGCCCATCAGCTCACCCATGCAAGCTGCTCTACCTTGCCAGCTAAAACCACCCACCATAAGTGTCCACGCGTGCTTATTCACAACAAATTCTTTAGCCCAGACTACATGTCCCCTACATGGGTCCTCAGTCAACATAGCGCTAAAACCGGCTTATTAGTTAATATTTATGTGCCAACTTAATAAACACCTTACATACATTAACTCATTTAATCTTTATGATGACTCCATGGGTAAGTATTATTATTATTATCATCCCAATTTTAAATGTAAATACACTGAGGCAGCGGGAGTTTGCTAGCAAGTGGCAGAGCAGGACTAGAACCCATGTCATCTGCCCTCTGAACCATTAGGCATCACTGTTACTTACTGAGCCTTTACGCTGCTCTATGCATTTTATAAATACCTTATGTTACAAACAAACTTATGACACTGGTGCTATTTTTATCTCTACTTTATAGATGAAGAAACTGAGGGTCAGAGAGGTTGAAAGGTCCCAGTGCCACCCAGGCCAGGCCACTGCTCGCTCATCCTGCAGCTTGGTGAGAATTACAAAAGCACTCCCCTTCCTCTGGGCAATCACAGCCCTGAGTCCAGGTGCACATCTTGACAGCCCGAGTCAGGCTGAATTTCAGCTCCTACTTACTCCTGTGCGCTGTGTTCATCCTGGACAACTGCACAGAGAAGCACTTTATTCCACCGCTAATAAACAGCAGAACTGAGATTCCAAACCCAGGTCTGACTGGGATCTTGCTTTTAGTTACGAAAAATGTTCCATCACCCATCTTAGACATCACTCCCCTCTTTTTTAGCCCAGTTCTAGATGCAACCCTATCCACTAACCCAAGTCTGTCTGGAGTGGAGAGACTGGTACTTCCAACTGGTAGTGGAAATAATAAAAAAGCTCATATTTATCAATCACTTAGTAACAAAGACTGAAACTGAGTGAGAGCTGAGTATGTGCCAGGCACTATATTAAGTATATTTCAACTCAGGACCTATACCAGTTACCTGTCCTTTCCCCAGGATAGGAATGGTGCCCTGCCCGAAGCAGGACAGCCTCCAGATAAACCAATCACCAACAAAAAAATTTGGGAGTGCAACCCTAGGCATGCAGCCTCATTCATGATACGAATAATATAGCTGGGATTTCTCACACACCCCCTGCCCATCAGGTACTGCGCATTTTTCTTTTGCTTCTATAGGCGTTTGTCTTATTATGAGTAAAACAGGCTGAGTGTACTCACAGCTGCTGTATCCATGCCCTTGGCAAACTCTACTCATTAAGAGATGGAGTCTGTTTTCTCACACCTTGATTATGGGCTGCCTGGAACCTGCTGTCCGTAAGAGTGTGGTGGAGGTGATCCTGCTCCAGCTCTAAATTTGGCTTCGGGGAGCCTTGCACTTTCACTCTCTCTCTCTTGGATCCCTGTCACTGCCAGGTGGACAGGGCCAGGCTTATGTACTGGGGATGAACAAGCACGTGGAGAGAGTTCACATGTCCTAGCTGAGACAATCCTAGATCAGCCTATAGCAAGCCGACGCCCAGACATGAGAGCCACGCAAGATCACAGGGCCACCACTGAGAACAGAAGAACTACCTAGCTGACCCAAAGGCCCATGAACAATAACAAATAACAAAAAAAACTTTTTTACCATTAAGTTTTGGAATGATTTATTAAATCACCCCAGTGATACAATGAACGTTATGTAGATAAAGAAAGAGCCTCAGATAGAGACACGAAGTCACTAAGGCAGTCCAGCTACTAAGCAGTGGGGCAGGGATTCTGCCCCACTGTCAGTTTTTTATCCATGATGATCCAGATCAGAGGTTAACAAACTATTTCTGTAAATAGCCAGCTAATAAGTATTTTATTTTTAAAAGATTTTATTTATTTATTCTTAGAGAGAGGGGAAGGCAGGGATAAAGAGAGGGGGAGAAACATCGATGTGCAAGACAGACATTGAATGGTTGCCTCTTGCTCACCCCCAACTGGGGACCCAGCCCATAACCCAGGCATGTGCTCTGACCGGGAATCGAACCGGCGACTCCTTGGTTTGCCAGATGATGCCCAATCCACTGAGCCACACCAGTCAGTCAGGGTGCTAGTAAGTATTTTAGGCATCGTACACCATAGAGTCTCTGTGGCAACTACTCAACTTTGGCACTGTGGAACGAAAGCAGTCATAAACCACATGCAGACAAGTGGCTGTGGTTATGTGCCAATAAAACTTTATTTACAAAACCAAGTAGAGGGCCAAATTTGGCCCATGGGCTGTCGGTTGCTACTCTCTGCTTTAGACCACTTCCCTGCATCATCACCATGTGTGTCAGCACTTCTTCCCTTTCTTTTCTCTGTTATTTCACTTTTTTCTTTCTCCATCACTTCCATGTAAAACTCCTTAATTATCTCCCACCGTTTTTTCACTCTACAACATGTGACAACTAACTCTAAATTCCACAGCTCTGTTTCCCCAGCGTGTGTGTGCCTCTACTCCCCAATTTCGCAAATCTCTGTCATTTTCAAAAATCAGTTTGACTGATATGTTTTTCCAATGTTAGGCTGATAGCTCTCTGGATTCCCCAGATATGGGAACTTTAAAAAGTTATGATCGTATTCTAAATCCAAGACCCAACATCATCACTGTGACAGTTGGGAATGTAAATTACTGCTGTTCAGAGCATTAAAAAAAGTTTCAGTTCTGTAGCTATAAAATTTGACTTGCTCCTCCTAAAAAAGTTCCTCCCCCCTGCCAAATATCTAGAGTGATGCAGAAGTAACTCCGAGAGCTGTTTCATCAACCCACACACCCGGGCTCTGGGGCGACCTCTCTGTAAGAAGCAGGAAAGCTGTGTGATGAAGACTTCCTACAGAGAATAAAAATTCAGCTTGGAGCAAATAAAATCCCACTGATTTTCAGTTTTAAGGATGTATAGCACATTCAGAAACTAAAGTGTTAGGATAGATTTCAGTTTTTCCACCTTTTTTGCCCCTTTCCACTCCTTAGTTGCCCTACTTAGAACACAGAGCCTTGTTTGCAATTAAAGGAAACTCTGAACTTGGCTATTCCCCCTCAATTGGAAAAAAAGAAAAGTAGACTTGGGAGTTTTTCAAAGGAGCTCATCCAATTTAGAAGCTGAGCCATGACTTGAAAGTTTCATCCATGGTAAGTCAGGGTTAGAGTCAAACTTTCCGTAATTTTTAACAACCTTCTAAGTAAAAAGAAAGGCGTCCACCTAGACTGACTTAAAGTTTGAAAGTCTAAAGCTAGGAAGGCAGAAGAAGGCCCGTCTCATTTTTCATTGTGGCTCAATTTCATTTCCAAGAAAGGCTGGCCTTGGTCCCAGGACCTGGCACTGAGCGAGCTGTTTTTGGAGGCTGCCGTGACCAGCAGGGCCGAGAGCATGGCGGAAGGAGATGGCTTGCAGGACAGGACCCTTGATTGCGTGGAGCTACTAGTGCCTTCCATGTCCAGAACCCCCCTACTACACTTGGTGTGCCCCAAATAGTCTCATCCACCCAACCAAGAGCCCAAAGCCTGCCACAGGCACACACCTGTTAATGGATCCCAAGGCCATTAACAGGCTTGCTCTGTGCTGGAGGGAGGGCTAGTCACTTCTCACACAATTATCTCCATTATTAAGATGAAGAAACTCAGACCCAGGCCCAAGGTCCATGGCTAGTGAAAGGGAAAGGTAAGACGCACAGCCAGCTCATCTGATTTCAGAGACTTCTCTTAACCAAAACAAATAACTGACTTAGTGAATCATCCCATTGGTGTGGGTGACCAGGTGGCAATGGCCTGGTGTTGGTCAACATCCCTGGATCTCCCACTAAATCCTGATGATCCTCAGGCCACCTGACAATTGTCTGGTTTTAGAAGGACTTTCATTTCATGAATAGCATGTAAGACATGGGATCTATGAGGTCAGCAAGCGGGGATAACTATTTCCCATTGCATAGATGTGGAAACTGAGGCCCAGGGTCTTAGATCTCCAGCTCAGAGACGATAGAGGGGTGTGAATTTGGCCAGTGTGAAGTGCACACAGCATGCTTTGCATGGCCTTGACACACTCTGAGGCCAGGAATCCTGTGGGCCCTTTGAGCTGTGTTTTTCTAAAGCTTCGAAGGCCAACATAGGTGGTGAAGTACCTCACATTTGGAACACGCTGAAAAGGGGTGCAGGGGTGAAAGATGTTTAAGTAAAAGACATACAGAAACAGAGCTAAAATTATATTTTTATCTTAATAGCTATTTACCCCTGCTCTTCCATGCTACAAAAGGCTTAAGCCAAACACAGAGTTCCACTGAGCAAACATTAAACAGAAAAACACAGGATGGAGGGGGAGTGAGGAAGAGAAAAGAAATAAAAGAACCCAGGAGGAAATTTAATTTGCCACCAGGAGCATGGTAAGCATTGAGAAAATTATCATAGACCTTGGGCACTTAGGCACAGTATGAACTCGGACTCTGAGCTACCTAGCAGGCAAAGTAAAGAGGGAAACACAGTTATCTGGTTGTGTGTCATAGATGGGATTCTTCATATTATGAAAAAATTCTTTGCCATCCCTCACTTTTCATTGTCATCAGCTCCAACTGTGTTCCATTTGCCATGTACCAGTTCTGCCTCTCTGTTGAGCTGATTTGAAAGGACCTGCAGGAAGGTTCTGCAGAAAATTTTCTAAAATCAGACAGGCTCTCTAGTCTGCATCCCTGCACGCATGTTACAATCAAGTGTTTACTTAACGAGCATCACCTGAACAGACTGGCGATGGAGGAGTTTAAAACCACTTTGGCAGCAGACTGTGCCACCAGAATAGCAATCAGAAATGATGCAGAGGAAACTCCGACTTCGCAGTGGACGTGAATAAGAAAATGCACTGCACTGGGCCACACAGTTATTCTGAAACCCTTTTCTGTACAAAGTAAAGCACGTGGGAATAAGGAGACACCTTCCCCACTTCTCCCGGTGCTATACCCAGTCTCTCTAGTGAAGGGTGAGAGGTCCCTCCACTGCTCTCAGCCCCAAGGACTGAGTGGGCCTCATACTTATGGGCAGGGCCACTGCACATGAGAGGCAGGGGCCAGCCTTTGGCACATGCTGCACTGCTGGCTCCACACAATGAGACTGTAAACTGAGTCAGGATTCCTGCAGGAATGGGAACAATCCAGGGCCTAAATTCAGATCTATAGCTTCCAAAGCTGAGTAGAGATATAGTTTAGCCCTGTGTTCCAGAGCATCCTTTTACCAGAACACTGTACTGGGACATCGAGAAGTTGGTCCCTGTCTGCTACACAAACTGATGCCCAGAGATCCTGGGAAACCAGGAGGGGAAAGGAGTGATCAGCAGGACAGGTTACCCTGGCATCCCTGAGTTCAACACCATCAGAGAGCACCAGAAACCTCTGTTTAATACCCAACAACAAATATTTGATCTTGCATTCTGCTCACTGCAAGCATCTCCCTAATGCAAACACCACTTAGAGAAGCCACTGCAGTTCCTGCTGGATAGTTGTACCAATTAAATAATGTGACACTACGGAGGTGTAAAGCTATGTATTTACTCCCAAACCAGAAGCCTGAGGGTTCTTACTTAAAGATTTTAAGTGGGAAAAGAATCTCCCGGTTAAGAGTCAACATTAGCAACCACAGTTCACTATTTGGAAAGGCCATTGCGAGCAGTTTCAGGCCAGAAACCATGGCCACGTCTGGGGTACATCTGAACTGCTGCGAAGGGGGAGGGTGTGTGGGCTTCAGATCCGGACTCTGCCTCTTAGTGCTCAAGCCCTGTGTGACCTTGAGCTCTCTGTGCCTCATTGTCCTCATCTGCGAAACGGAGCAAAGCTAGCTACAATGTGGGGGAGAAAATTAAAAGAGATGAAGTGCTCAGGACAGTGTAATTAGGAATCCCCAATAAACGCAGGAGCAGCTATAAGCATGCACGCTGTTTCCCATACAGGAGTTCTCCCACTCAGCACAGCCTCAGAAATCGCTCTGTCCCATTCTTTAGGGGTTTCCCACAAAGACGGGGGATGGAAGAGAAGGTTTCTGGAAAACCTGGCTGCCAGAGCTGGGCACAGCTTGGCGGGTGTCACTGACAGCGGAAGACACTAGTCTGCGAATGGGGCACCTCGGAGGCTGTCTCAAGGCTGCTCCACCACGTGAGGGAGAAATGATGGGTTTGCTGGCTAGCCTGACACGTCAGAAGATGTGTTACTGCTTGAAAGTACAAAATAAGCAGAGTGTGGATAACTAAACACTATTTTTATCACCGTTCTGACACTCTCAGGCCACAGGCAAAAGCTGCTGCGTAAGGGAGGGTGGCGAGACAATGTTTATTCAGAGAGAGCGTGGTGGCCTGAATACCAATGGAGCCAGTGGGAGGCTGCACTGCTGCAAGGGCTTCCAAGGGACAGGGTGGGGGGCGGGCAGGCCACCTAGGGGATGCAGAGCAGGGCTGGCCTGGGCTGGTGTGGGGTGGGGGGGTGCCGGAGTGGGGAGAAGAGCTTTCTTCTCCCTGGTGCCCTTCTCCCCAAACTCAGTCCTGCATCCTGCTGCCTGCAGTAGGGCCCTAACTGGGAATCTCCAGGCTCCTTTGTCCCTTGGCACTAGGGATAAAACTTATCCTCCAGCTCTGGGCTAGTCAGATCTGAACTATGACAGTTCTGAGCTCCTTCAGGACAGGATCTGACCTGCCGACTCACTATTATATTCTTGGGGCCCAGACAGTGCCTGGTGCATGTATATGGCAGGCATGGAATAATTATTTACAAAAGAAGTGTTACCCAAAGGCTTGGGGGGCAGGGGCATCCATGAACAATGCCGGCAAAACTCTTGCCCTCATGGACCTTTATTCTAGCATGAGGAGACAGACAACAAGTAACATTAATAATAATACTATGCACAAATAATGCATGTAGCAGGGTAGAAGAGAGCAGGAAAAGGGGGGTTGGCATGCTGCGAGGGGTGCAACTTTTAAAAGGATGGTCAGGGCAGGTTTTGAACTGAGAGGGTGGGACTCAAGCAGAGATTTGAACTGGAGCAGGTGAGTGAGCAGGCTGTGTACATATCCAGGGGAAGGATGCTTCAGGGAGAGGGAGCTGTAGTACAAAGGCCCTGCGGTGACAGCGTGCCACGTGTGGCTCCCCTTGCCAGTGAGGACCAGCAAGGAGGCAGGCCAGTGTGACTGGAATGGAGAAAGCAGAAGGATGAGAGGCAGGAGACTAGGCCAGAGAAGAAATGGGGGGTGGGGGAGTAGATGATATAAAGCCTTCTAGAACTGTTTTCCTTAATGAGGGTAACTTTATTCCTCATGCGACATCTTGCATGTCTCAAGACACTTTTTGTTGCCATAACTGAGGGTAGGGGGTACTGGCATCTAGTGGGTAGAGACCAGGGATGCAGCTAAACATCTCAACAGTGCACTGGATGGCCCAACAACAAGGAATTCTCCAGCCCCAAATGTCAACAAGTGCAAATCCAGACCATTGTAAAAACTTAGCGTTTGCTCTGAATAAGCTGAGATTTTGTTGAATGAATGAACAACCCTGTACCTGCACACGATAACACAAATTGTAAATCAGAAGGTATTTCATTTTCTTTAGAACCATTTCTCCCATTAATAGAGTTAGGGAGAAGAAAAATGGATCTTTCTTGCTGCCAAAGCACGTGGTGGAACTCCTGGTTTTGAAATGTCCTACTTTATGTGCAACCTAAAAGGATGCCAACTGTCTCTGGCCTGGTGACAACAGGAGTAACTTCTTAGAAAGCTGGCTATGGAAACATGGAGGTGGCCAGGATCAGCCCAAGGGAAAGAAGCAAAAATCAATAATAAAAAACATGTTTGCCATCACCTGGGGGTGTGACCCCGACCCCAGAGAGACCAGCTCAGTATCTGTTTCTCGCCAAGTGAAGGCTGAAGGATGGGGCAGACCAAAGTGCTTAGTTCTTGGGCGCTTTCACCTCCTGTCTCCAAATCCTGGCCCAGCCACTTCTAGAAAGCTGCAGCTTTGCCTAAACTTCCTGTGGGTGATTAGAGCAAGGAGGCCCCAGTCCCCCGTTTCTGCCTCTGTGCTTGTGAATAATCAAAGGCTAATTAGGCGCAGCCCCATGGGAGTGGGAATTAGATGTGCAAGACATCTAAGAGGCTCTGAAAATAAAAATGTGAGGTGGATCTGACATGAATGCCAGCAGGGATCGCTGCGGATGAAGTCATCTGGGGCCTGGAGCCCAGAGCCCAGGTACATACAGGGGTGGCTTTCTCCAGGGCCAGAATGACCCTCTGGCTCACACCGAAGATGGAGAGGGATGAGTCACTAAGGATCTGGGCTTCGCCTGTCAGATCACTAATCAATGAAAGCAAAGCATTAAGAATCCAGAGTGACTGGTTTACTTCACTTAGCATAATGCTCTCTGGGTCCATCCATGCTGTCACAAAGGGTAAGATTTCCTTCTTCCTTTATGGCTGAGTAGTATTCTATTGTATAAATGCAAAATAGACACAGACTCATGGATAGAGAGCAGGCTGACAGGAGGGGAGGCCGTGGGGGGTGATGGAGAGGAGGTGGTTGGTGGGGGGGAGAGATTGAGCAAAAAAGAGAAAAAACTCATAGACACTGACAACAGTGTGGTGACTGCTGGGGGAAGGAGGATTTGGAAGATGGAGGAGGGTATAGCGGGGATAAATGGTGATGGGAGGAGACTTGGAGACTTGACTTTGGGTGGTGAACACACAACACAGTGTGCAGATGCCGTGTTATAGAATTGTGCACCTGAAACCTGTATAGTTTTGTTAAAAAATGTCACCCCAATAAATTCAATAAAAATGAAAAAAAGAATCCAGAGTGAACTTTGCAATTAAGGAGGGCAGAGGAAGGCTCTCCAGGCGAGAGTCAAACTACCAGGGTTCAAATCCTGGCTCCCTACCTCCTGGCTGTGTTAAATAGTCTAGCCCCTTTGAGTCTCAGTTTCCTCATCTGTAAAATGGAATCAACAATTAGGAAATACCTTCAGAAATCATTGTGGAAGAGGAAAGGAATGGAGAAGAGAGCCAATGTCATATGTACTGATTCTTGGTGCTAGACACTGTGCTAAATGTTTAGTTTAGATTTTAGGATTATTAGCTCACTGAATTCTCGTAACCCAGTGGTATTGGGTATCCCATCTTAGTATAAGAATGCTACGGTGGAGAGGGATTCGGCCATTTGCTTGAGCCAGGGAGTAGAATCCCCTTCCTATCACGCTGCCTGGACTCCATGTTCTACTAGTAATACTGCCATACACAGAGCACTTTGAACTCCTCACATGCATTGCCATGCTGGGTCCTTACGATGAGCATGAGAGGCAGTTAGTGGTGCTATTCCTGCTGCATGTTGCAGATGAGGAAAACAAAGCATGTCCCTCAAGGACCTGCCGAAGGTCCCACCTGGGAAATCAATCCCCAAAGGAAAAGTCCAAACAAATGCAAATATGGTTTGGGTCAGGTGATAACCACACAGGTAAGGGTGAGTGTTACATCTGAGGGATTGGGCAGGGGGTGTACTGTGCCCCTTTCAGGACCAAGGAGTGTGGTACCCATAACTAACATCCACAGCACAGCTACTACACACTACACACTGAGCCCACATGTTCTCACTGATTCCTCACAGTGAGCCTGAAGGTCGCTGCTCTCTTTATTCCCATTTTACAGACGAGGGAGCTGAGGTTTGGAGAGGTGAAGTAATTTGAGCCACACAGCTGGTGACTGGAGGTGATGGGAGTTGATCCAGGTTGACTGGCATGTTCTCAGCTACTCTGAGGCCTCTCAAAGTCTCTGTGAAGTGTGAGGATGAGATTTGGGAGTCCTGTAAGACTATTCTACCGTAGCTGTGTGACCTTGGGGCAGTCAGTTCCCCCCTTTCTGGCCTCAGTTTTCATTTGATAGGGAAGGGGCTCAACTGAATATCCTTCGGCTCTGAAGTAATGCAGTGCTCCACAGAGACCTTGAACTGGTGCTCCTCAAGGTAAATGCTGGAACCCACCTCCGGGTCTTTGCACTGGTTGTTCCCTGTGCCTGGAAAAATCTCCATCGAGATATTTTTATGGTTCACTCCTCAGGCACCTGCTCAGAAGACGATCTCCTTCGAGAACCACCTCTCTTCTCCCAACAGGCATTCCCTATCCCTCTGTGTTCCTTCCCATGCTACTTATCACTTCCGGGACAGTAGTATATATCTGCTCATTATCTATATCCTCCGATTAAAATGCAAGCTATCTTGTCATGTCCCTTATGTACCCCTAAACCATACCTAGTACATGACAGAAATTGGGTAAACATGTGTTGAGCGAATGCCTAAATGCATTAAATCCATTTCTGTGCACCTACTGTGCTCCAGGCGGAGGGGGAAAGCATGGTTAACCCCATCACTGCACTGAAATCCAGCTGCATGCAATTATCAACCTGGCCGCTGTCTTTAACCAGCAAATCTGAGTCGGAGAGAACAGCTTACAGGGTGGGAGTGGAGGTGGCAGTAAGCCACAGCGGGGCTTCATAACCAGACAAAGCAGGCTGGCACAGTCTACCTGCACAAAATACTACTTGGGCCTCTCCATCCCGTTAACCCGCTCTTCCTCCAGGAACTTACAGAACAAACCATTGCTGAACACCATTGGGTTTAATGACTGAGATGATTTTAATAGTGAGCAGGCTTTTCTTACAGGCACAGTGCTGCAGAGAGGGGTTAAACTGGTACTCTCCATGACTTTCCAGCCCCCTTTGTACCTCATGGTTTCCTAGCTGAGGTCACAGCGCACGGGGCTGAGTTTGCCTTCTCAACCATGAAGACTCCCCCGGGAGATCTAGGGAAAATGATCTGAATTTTCCCTCTGCAGATCCTGAACCTGGGCCACTAGTGCTGGATTTCCTTGATGGCTAAACACCAACCCTAACCCTTATACATGAAGGCCAAGGAAAGGCTGTAGAATGTGAACCTGCTCTTTGAGAAAGTTTCAAACAGACGAGCAACATGGGGAGGATTTTGCTTTCGCCCAAACTGCTGGGCACTGAGACCTGGGAGAAGCCGTGAGACTGCTTTCTCACAGCCCTGTTTCAAAGCAAGCACCCAAGCAGCAGGAGTGAAAGCTGGCTGCCTAAGCTTACTTTTAATGAAATGAGAATCGAAGTTCAAAAATAAACTGCGCAAAGCTTCACAGGGAAATACCAGATGACAAGAGGGTAATTCGGTGACTAAATGCATAAAAGGTGGCAGGGGTGGGGAGCCCACGTCTAAATCAATAACCAGGTCAGGCAGCATTTGGGGGTCAAAACAGTAGGTAAGTTGTTAAGAGAGTGGTGCAAATTGACCTTGGATGGCTCAGTAAGAATTGCAGCTCTTTGGAGACATTTCCAGGCTGTCCCCCCCCCCCACCTCCAAAATGCTATGTTTTAGCAAGTACGTGGCAATTTCACTTCTAGGAATTCAATCTTCAGGGATGCGTGCACTCAAGTAAAATGACACATGTGCAGGGAGGATTGTAACAGCAGAGATTTTAATTGCAAAAGACTGGAAATAACCCACCTGGTTAAATAACTTAATGCCTTGCTGATGCAAGTAGCTATTAACAAGAATGAGACAACACTATGTTTACTAGAATGAAACAATTAACGAGGTATATGGGTAAATGAAAAAAACAAGACACGGTAGCAGACAGTCCAGGTTGTTGCCAAGAGTTACTCAAAGCACGGGCCACAGCCAGACTCTAACGCTGAATTCCAACGCCCTCTCACTAACTATGGACTTTGGGCCAGTTACTTTACCTCTCAGGCCTTAATTTGTTTACCTGTCAACTGGACTGCTAAGAAGAGCTAACACAGCTAAGCATGCCGTCTCTACAGGGGTGACATTGCCCCTTGGGGACAAAACTGGTTAAGGAGGAGTGGTGGTGAAAAAAATCGTAGCTATTGCCATGG
Source organism: Anoura caudifer (assembly GCA_004027475.1). Lineage (NCBI taxonomy): Eukaryota > Metazoa > Chordata > Mammalia > Chiroptera > Phyllostomidae > Anoura > Anoura caudifer. The sequence continues at coordinate 36,992 of PVKU01007737.1, read as the reverse complement.
TGTGCGACCCTCCAAAGCTCAACCCCACGTGATAAAATTGTATCCCTTGGTATTTAATTTCTCTCACTAAGGAGAATTTAAATTAAAATTTCTTCTTAGGAGGGTGATAATGAAAAGACGGTTGAGGAACACTGATGTAAAGCACTCCTCAGCATGAGGCAGATGGGGATGACATTTACTTTGCGACGTTCAGTGATCCTTCTGTGAAAATAACAGTGGCAAATGCCACAGCACGGTCTTTTTGTGTGGGCCCCACCACATGCCAGTGGTGAATGCTAACACCAATCCCCGTGTCTCAGAGGAGGGGCCTGAGGTCTAGAGAAGTGATGGGACTAGGCCAAAGGTCAGAAGCAGAGCAGGAATTTTCACGTGGTCTCCCTGAATGACAGCTTTCGCTTTATGCTAATGGTGTTTGAATACCATGTAGTCCAGTTGTCCATGTAGCTGCCCTGAAATGTTTGCCAGGTCAACCCAGGCTGACACCTAGATGTGTCCTCTCCCATCTGAGGATAACTGGATGGGATATATCCATCGGTATAAGACAAGAGACTCCCAGGCCAGAGATGGCTGCAGCAGACAGCCAGGTACTCTGACAAGGGCCACTGTGAGGAAGCCTCGTGGCTGCTGGTCCTTGCATCTCACAGCGTCCTCTCATAAGGCTCTCTGGAGAGACTTCCAGCTGCCCTCAGCACTAAGAACAGACTGCTCACCACGAGCAATGGTCTGTGTCAGTTATCTGGACATGGGGTGATGGAAGGGAGCAGACCTGCCTTTCCTGAAGGCTGCTGGAGAGCTCTAAGCCAACTGTCCAGTTCCGCATAGCAAGGTCTTCATGCCTGCGCTATATCGTCAACCCCAACTCCAAGTCCCAGTGCTGCCATCCTGTTTCCTTTCAGTGGCTTCACTTTAATGTATCCAGTCTTGTTTTGCAGGCTGCCATAACCCTTCCGAGAACAGGGAGGTGGGAGGGGATGAGTCAGTACACACACACAGAGCCCCAAGAGGTTCCAGAAAAAGCCACCACTGGCAGAAGAGCTCTTCAGGCTACATCACCCAACTCCAACTCCCCAGGGGCATTTGAGTGAGGCCGGGAAGGTGGGGGCTGGCCCTGTGGCCTGGACTGGGTGAGGCGGAGATGAAGGAGGGAGAGAAGGTCGCAGGAAGAAAAAGGAAACAAGTGTATGAAGAGAAAATGGGAAGGCGGGAAGGAGCTTTAGTCATGGTGGTCTTAACAGGCAGCTCACCATGTGATTCCTTCATTCGTTCGTTCATTCATTCATTCATTCATTCATTCATTCAGTGCTCCCTGCATGGGACACAACGATGAAAACAACAACAACAACAACAACAACAGCAACAACAGCAACAACATGACATGGCCCTTGCCCTCACGAAGATTACATTTCATTGCAGGGTCAGCAAACTACAGCCAGTGGGCCAACTCTGGCCTGCCAGCTACTTTTCGCAAAGTTTTACTGGAACACAGCCATGCCTGTTTATTTACCTATTTTCTATAACTGCTTTAGAGCTATACGGGCAGAACTGAGTCGTTGTGACCGAGTGCACATGGCCCACGAAGCCTCAAATATTTACTCTCTGGCCCTTTGCAGTAAGTTTGCCAATGCTGTACTTTATCTGTGAGTATTTAAAATTTTTCACATCAATCAAAAACTTCTGACAACTCCCGAGGCCCCCATCTTCTCATCTGTTAAAGTGGCATGCCACCAACGCCACTGTGAGGCTTAAATGAAAGAATGCATGGGGAGTTCTCGGAAGTAAGCCGAGGACATAGGCATCCACAACACTTTTTTATTTTTGCAACTATTGACATTACAACGGCTGGGGGTCAGGAGAGGAATCATTCACCCCAGCACGTCTTCAGAACATGTTTTGCCCTTTCCACTCTGATTCTAGGGGTAGGGTGATCAGCTGACCTAGGTAACCCAGGCATTTTACGGGCTCTTTTACCACGTTCTCTTGACTGTAAGATGGATGTATTTTTTCACCATTTTAACACTTCTAAAACTGAGGCTTCTCTTATCAACTATGTGCACATCTGATGTTAATTCCTGTTTGCTGAGAATCACTTCTGTAGCAGGGACTCAGGGTATACAAACAAAACGAGTATGTAAACAATAAATACAGCAGTACCTCAGTACTCGTCGATTCATTCTGAAACTCATGAAGAGTGCTCAGACTGAGGAGAACCGAACAGCCAAGCATTTCTTTCCTCTGGTGGGGCAGTGGCGTGACTCCTACAAGTTCTAGCCGGTGCAATGAGTTCCGACAAGCGCGGAGCATGAAACCTCTTTTTTGTTGTCAAAATGCAACAAGTACAGGGTTCGATGAGTTCTGAAGCTGATGAGTACCGAGGTATGACTGTATATGTATGTACGTGTGTGTGTGTGTGTGTGTAGATATTAAGACATAAAGCTATGCTTGCTTGGGATTTACACTGGAATGGGAAAGGCAAGCTAACTGTATACAGTCTATCAGCTGGTAATAACAGCTATGAAGAAAAACAAATCAGAGCAGAGAGATTGAGGGTGGTGACCGTTCGCAATTTTAAAAGCAGTGGTTGGGATGGCCTCTCCCAGCAGCTGACCTTTGAGCAAAGACCCGAGGGAGTGAGACGGCCGGGATTTGGAAGCACAGGGCTCTAAGCAGGGGAAAGGGCAGGTGCAAGTTCAGGTGCAAAGATGTGTATCTTTGGCAGAATCTTTTTTTCTCTCTCTCCTCCCTAGCTGAAGCTGTTACTAAAGCGGTGCTACCCTGGGATTACAGCAGCGCCGCCTGTGTTCAGTGCAGGTGCGGCGGGAAATAATTGTGCTGGGGCTTGGACCGGGAGAGGAGAGTGGTGAAGTGACTGTCACACGTTCTATTTCAGCTTACTCTTCAAGCTCAGCTCCTTTGAAACAGTTGACATTTTCTTGGCCCTAAACCTGCTATAAGCCTATGTCCAAAAGCATCACCTGTCAACAATGTAATAAATCCACAGGTAAGATCTTTTTTACCCCCAAAATCATGGGAACTGAATGAGTCATAACCAAAGCTGCAGGACCAGTTAAGCCAGTCCCAGCTCCTTCTATGCACTTGGCAGGTAAAGCTGAATGAGAAGGTGTCTATTTTCACAGAATGGTCTCACAGGTTCAAAATAAATATATCTACTTGCATACATATCACCTAACTTTGCACAGAGGAAAGTATGGAATAATGAGGTTGTGGCTGCGACATTCCTCTGGACTCTCAGCAAACTTGCCAAGAACAAAGACACAGACCCAGCCTTTGGGTGGCAAGGAACACCTGACCCTAAAGCCTGCATGTCCATTTACAGCTACACTCAGTGTCATGTCCAAGCTCCTGCTGCGGCCAGCAGCCACACCATTCCACTAACAACTCACAGTGACCCTGCCTGCTCTCCCTGTGCACAGAGGAGGGGGCTGAGGCTCAGGGATGTGTGTCCCAGTTCCCTTTGTCAGGATGCCCCTGGCCTTGACTATATAGAACAGAAGGCACCTCATTCTCAGACTTGGGTTCAAGTGCATGGGTCCAACATGAGTATAAATCTACAGTTACTAACCTACCTTCTCTGATACCCAAAATACTGTTTCCGGATTCTGGTGGACAGCAGAGTACAGTGCGTATCTGTGTATGAATGAGAGGAGAGGGAGGAAGGCTGGGGAGGAGAGGAGGTCCCTGACGCTTCTGAGAAGCAAATGCACTGAGAACCGTGGTGCTGACAGGAAGGGAGGAGGGCAGAATCCGTGGGGAGTAAAGCAGGGCCAGGTGGGGCCACTCCCTGCAGGGGCCCTGCCACACCTTTGTATCTCCTTCAGGTATCACTGCATCGCAGCACAACACAAGGTAACAATAAGGATAACAATAACTATGTCATTGAGAACGTTTTGCATTTTGTTCTGTGGACCGTTTTGTGAGGCACAAAGATGTGACACATTTTCCATGAAGACATGCTAGCTCAATTGTGTGAGTGTGTGTGTGTGTGAGAGAGATACTGACAGGGGTCCGCTTTAGTTTTCTGGAACATTTACTTATAAGACAGAATACCATCTTTCTTAACAGCGCTGAACAGATGAAGTGTTACTCTACTAAAGCATTCATAGCTGTTAGACCCCACAAATCCCCGACTCTGGCTTCCGGAGAACTTTTATTTCCAGATGAAAAGAGCCCACACATGTGAGGAACAGTCGGTCCTGTGTGCCGGTCCCCTTCCCCCAGACGCCGGGGCAGCCACAGGGACCTGGGACGGGGTGTTTATTCATTTCTTCTAACCTGGCTGAGACTCATGTATCACTGAAGGAGCCAGGCTGGGAGTGGGGAGAAGGTGCCCTTGCCCACTGAAGAGCACTGCTGTGTTCTGTCCTTTCCCCAACACCACAGAGAGAAACAAACAACTACAAAGTGACCCTGGAGATCCTCTGAGAAGCAAAGAACAGCTGAAAGGTCTCCACTCTCCCTTGGCACACAGGGTCAGTTTCAGGGTAACTTGCCAAGTGCATTTTCCTATTATGAGATTAGCTATGGTGCTGTTATAGACCAAATGTTTGTGTCACCCTCAAACGTATGTTCAAGTCCTAACCCCCCAGTGGGATGGTATTAGGAGGAGGGGCCCTGAAGAGGTGACTAGGTCAGGAGGGCAGACCCATCATGACGGGGTTAGTGCCTTTACAAACAGAGCTCCTGCCTTCTTTCTGCCAGGTCGGGAAACAAGGAGAAGTCAGCAGTCTGCAGCTGGGAAGAGGAGCCGCACTGGCACCCTGAGCTCAGACTTCCAGACTTCAGAACCGTGAGAAATAAATTTCTCTTGTTTCTAAGCCATTTGGTCTACAGAATTCTGTTACAGCAGCCAGAGCTAAGACAGGCAGATGCACACCACATGTGAATCAAATGGTGAACTCATATGTAGGTGGCTGGAGAGGGGAAAAGAGTGAGAATAAGCAGAAGTGAGAGAACTGAGGAGAGCAAGAATGAGAGAGACAGAGGAGAGAGAATATGCATGAGAGCACAACAATCCGGACTACACAAGGATTTTTTGCCTTAAGTGCTAACTTCCAAACCTAAACTCCAAGTAAAATGCAGTCTGCCTATACATCTGTGTTTCAATTTATACAACAAATGGACTTCTGAAAAACTGGATATGACAGGATTTTTTAAAAATCCCTTTTATATACATCTCCGAAAGCTCACAACTTGAAGGTGCCCATTTGTCTTAGTCTGTTTGAGCTACCACACAGAGACTGGGAGGCTGAAATAGCAGATGTTGATTGCTCAGAGTTCTGGAGGCTGGGAGGCTGAGACCAGCGTGCCCCCCGCCCAGCCCCCCGCCGGGTCAGGTTCATGGTGAGGGCTCTCTTCCTGGCTTGCAGATGGCTACCTTCTCACTGTGTCCTTGCAGGGTGGAGAAAGGGAGAGGTCTGGTCTGGTCTCTCCTCCTTTACTTTTAAGGGCCCTAATCCCATCATGGGGCTCCACCCTCATGACCTCATCTAACCCAAAGTTCTTCCCAAAGGTCCTACCTCCTAATACCATCACATGGCGAGGGGTGGGGGATGGTTGGACTTCTACATATGAATTTGAGGGGACACAGACATTCAATCCCTAACACCATCTCCAAACTCATTTGTGAAGATAAGGATCTTTTGGTAAAATGGGGTGTTGGTTCCTAACCTCTAAAATGTATCCTTTGGGTGTGAGTTTCCAAGTCTTGAATGTTCTTACATTCAGAAGCCAGAGGTATGCATTCCAGCCCCCTTGTTACACAGAAACAGGGTTTGAGGCCTGCAGAGGCAAAGTGACCCACCCGAGACCACACAGCTGCAGTGAGTCAGGGCTGAGCCCTGAACCTGATAGTCTGGTCTTTGGGGATAAGGTGCATGCTCTGGTGCTTATTCCCCTGTGCGGCCTAACATGAGTGGGCCAGTGCCCGGGGTCTGGGAATCCTTTAGCTCTATGAGCCTATACAGTTTTAACACCTTATTTTCTGTAAGTCAAAGCTACATCACGACGGTGTTTCTCTTTTTCATCACAGGAGTCACCTCTATTTTATTTACATTTTGCAGCGGAATGATTTAAATCAAATGTGTTTGGGCACAGAGAAAATTTGACCTGAAAGAGGGTCTTTGTGACAGAAAGAAGAGCCAACAGATCCTTATTTCCTGCCTTTCCGAGACCAGTAACATCCTGGTACAAGAGATCCATCAATACATCTTTCATAAGGGCCTCTGCACAGCGAGGTAGAAGAGCTTTCCAATGACTCCCGCCCATTTGTAACTTTGCCCTGAATAAAAGAAGGGATTGATCGAGGCTTGGATGGCTTCCATGCCCAGGAGCCTTCCTGTGCCCTAGGAGGCAGACTCTACAAATGGAATTCAACTGGGTAATTGCTCCTGGTGGGAGAGTGCAGCGGGACAAGCCCGGCCACCGAAGAGTGGGCAGTGAAGGGTTACACATGCTCAGCCTTCCTCTGCTGGGGTCTGCAGGGGGACTGATGCCTGGAAGTCCTTAAAACAGAGCATCTTAGAAGGACTCTGAGGGAAGGCTTGATACTGGGTGTTCGGAAACTAAAGATCAGTTTTCCTTCTTGGTGGTCTCCCATGTACACTGGGTGGAATGCAGCCTCAGTGGGAGACCAGGAGGCCTGTGCTGGGTCTTGGACTGAGCTTCCTATCATCCCAGGGCAATGGACTCCTCCCTCTAGGTCAGCTTTCCTCTTCTATAAAAATGGGGTCAGGCTGCTTATTGTAAGGCTGTGGTTCTCAGTTTCAGGCAGGGGAAAGATTTTGCAATCCCCCTGCCTCAGTTTCAGGGAGGGGAATTGTAAAATCTTTCCCCTGCCTCCCCCCACCCCTTCTTCCCTCCCCTAGGGGAACAATTGGAAATGTCTGGAGACTTTTTAGGATTTCACAGCTTGGGAAGGTGGGGTGGGGTCCTACAGGCATCTCGTGTTTACAGGCCAGGGATGCCGCTAAACATACTACAGTGCACAGGACAGCCCCCTTGCCCCCATGCAACAAAGGGAGATCCAGATCAGAATGTCAATAGTGTGCTGATGCTGACAAAACCCATCTTAAAAGTTGCTGATTGAAGTCCTGAGATAATGAAACACGGGTCCCAGCCCAGTGCTGGGCACAGGACAGTTCGAGAACGAAGGGAGCTTGTTCCCTTCTCCTCAGAACTCTTCCTCCCAACCATTCCACTCCTCACCCACCACCCTACAAAGGGAGGGGGGCTACTGGTACAGTCATTTCTCCTTTTGTTGGGAGCTGACTTGTGTGCAGAGAAGACTGACACTATCTGCCTCCTCACAGGCTGGTTCAAGCCTAAGACACTCACCCACACTCTTGCTCACCTGCCAAAAGACCACCCCGATCCTTGGCTTCTTTCCCACTTCCTAGGCATGTGAACTTGAATGAGATCCTTCTCTTAGCCAAGCATCCATTTCAACATTGGATAAGTGGGATTGGAGAGAACCTAATTTAAGCCAAAATTGCCATGAGGGTTAGAAATCAGTATCCTTCCTGCTACTGATACCTGGCAAATAGTAGATGCTTAGTAAATGGGATTCATTCTTTTCCGTAGGGAAAACAACGTCTATAGGAGCAAAACAAAGAGTAGATAGCATAGTGCCTAGTGCCATAGCTGATACTGAGTAAACCTTGGTGGGTGGAGGCAAAGGATCAACGGATGAATAGGAACATGAATGACAAAAAGAACTGAAGATACACAGAAAAGCAGATGTCTAGCATGGAGCCGAGCATGCAAATAGAGCTCAAAAGATACTTGCCATACAAAGAGGAGAAGAGAAGGAGGCTCAGAGAAGTGCAAGCGTCTGGGACAGGGTTTCTCAGCCTCAGCATTACCAACCTTTGGGGCCAGATGATTCTTTGCTGTGGGAGCTGTCTTGTGCATCGTAGGATATTCAGCAGCACCTCTGGCCTCTACCCAGTCATGCCAGTAACATCTCTCTCCTTCCATCCCACTCATGACAACCAAAAATGTCTGGACTTTGCCAAATGTCCCCTACGGGTGCAATCACCCTGGTTGAGAACTACTGGCCTAAAGGTATCTAACACACAGTGGGACCTCATTCATCAAGAGCCTGTTGGCAGGAGGCAGGGAAAGAGAGGAGCGAGGGAACAGCTCTGACTTGCTGTCCTCACTGCTTCAGCACAAGTCTCACTTATAATGGACGAGCAGGCAGGATACTCTCCATCAGCACAACATGACCTTTGGGCGGATGCTGAGGGAGGCTTGGTAGGGGAAAGTAAAATGCATAGGTCACAGGTGCACAGGTGGAGGTGCCCTGGGAACAGAGGCGGTAGGAAAGAAAGGTCATGTGAGCTCAAAGGCAGTTGCTTCTCAGACATGCCTTTAGGAATAAGCCACAACTGAACTGAATTACTGGACACTTCCTTAACAACACCTTCCTCTTCCTCACATCCAAGCCCCAATCCTTCCCAAGTCCTAAGTCTCCCTTGGGTCCACCACTTCCCTCCAGCTCCATCATTGCCTGGCACCTAGATGAGGGCAGCAGGTTCCTGACAGACCCCTGCATTTACCCTGCTGCCTGCCCACCCACCCCTCCCTGCCCCACCCAACCACTAAAGGGATCCTTTGCTTAAAATTCTTCCTTTTCTTCCTATTTTTCTCAGGACAAAGATCGAAATCTTACTGTAGCCTGCAAAGCCCTGCATGCCCTGCCCTTGCCCACCCTCTGCTTTCCCCTTCAGGGCTTTCTCTCTTGCTCTGGGCATTCTCCCGTCATTGCTGGGTTACCACTCAGACCAGGACCTTTGCATATGCTGCTTCTTCCTAAAATAGTCTTTTCCCAGCTTACACTTTATTTCAGCTAAAATATTACTTCCCCAAGGAAACTGCTGAGTTCCAGGCCCAGTCCTATAGCTACACAATCTCAGAGCCCAGGGACCTTCATCCCATTGCAGCTGCTGCAGTCCTGCTCAGTGACTGACATCTGCCCCCACGGGAGGCTGATGCTGCCTGAGGGCAGGGTGCACCTCTGTTTGGCCTGCTAATGTGTCTTTGTTTGTACTCAAATCAGTAAACATTTGCAGAATAAAAAAAAATGCATGAGTGGCGGAAGAAAGAGAGGGGCTGGTTCCAAGTTTATACAGTGTTCCTTTCAGGAGTCACGCCCCATGGGTCCATTCCCAGACCCTATTAGAACCCTGAAACACCAATCCAAAAGAATCTATGCCCCCCAATGTTTATAGCAGCACAATTTACAACAGCCAAGTGCTGGAAGCAACCTAGGTGCCCATCAGTAAATGAATGGATCAAAAAACTATGGTACATTTACACAATGGAATTCTATGCAGCAGAAAGAAAGAAGGAGCTCCTACCCTTTGCAACAGCATGGATGAAACTGGAAAGCATTATGCTAAGCGAAATAAGCCAGGCAGTAAAAGACAAATACCATATCATCTTACCTTCAACAGGAACCTAAACAACAAAACAAACAAACAAGCAAAATATAACCAAAGACACCAAAATAGAGAACAGGCTGACAGTGCCCAAAGAGGAGAGGGGAGGGAATTTCAGGGGAAAAGGGGAAGGATTTACAGGAACAAATACAGAGGACACATGGACAAAAACTAGGGGGGTAGAAATGGGAGGGAGGTGGGGAGGGATGGGTGGGTGGGCTGGGATGGGAGTAAAAGACAGAAAATTGTACTTGAACAACAATTAAAATTAAAAGGGGCCCCGGCAGAGCACTTCATATGCCCTGCCTAGGAGAAACAGGTGGATGGCCTCTTTCCTTTCCAGCTTACAAGCTTCCCTTTTCTAGCCTCAGGTAGATGACTTGGGTTCTCCCTTGCCCTCCATCCCCTTAATGAAAAGAACCACTCTTCATCTGGGATAATCAGTCCCTGCAAATCCACCCACTGTTTCAACAACGGCAGCAAATTGCTGAGCCCCTGCTGCCCTGCCAGTGGAACGGAGATGTGAACAGGGGCTCTGAAACATCAGCATCACCTTAAGGATTGTTGGAAATGCAGAATCCCAGGCTCCACCCAGACCTGCTGACCATGATCTACTGATGAACAAGATCCCAGGTGACCTGCATGTGAAGAGTGTGAGTGACAGCAGGCTCCTCAGAACCATTGGGAGAGGGGAGGTCATTGCATTGCAGATCACTAGATTCCACTGTACCTCACCCCCAGTTCCTGATTCAGGCGGTCTGGGTGTAGGAGGAGAATGTGCATGTCTCTCATGTTCCTGCTCGTGTCCTGCTTTACAGCCTTGTGGGGGTTCAGGTGAAGCTCAAGGGGCCCAGAAAGGCATTCTAGAAGAGACAAGCTGTGCGCTGGATGCAAAGAGGCTGGCCAGACAACAAGCCTTAGAGGGACATTCTAGACAGAGGCGCTGTGTGAGCAGAACTAAGTGGCAGGAAGCAAGTTGTGCTCAGGGAACTCATCCATCAGCAGTGCCTGGAGCTTCCGCCAGGAGGGAGGGAGAGTGGGGAGGAGGTGGGAGGGGAGGGACCTGGAGGTCACAGAAGCTCTGCTTCCTTTTAACCTGCAAACTCTGCTTGTGCACAGCATTGTGAAATGATGACATAAAACATCCTCAAATTGTCATCACCGCTATCATCCTCATCACTAACACTTGGGTAGGGTCACCATGCCTCAAGACTTGTCCTAAGGCCTTACATACATTCACATTATTTTTCTTTCCTTCTTTTTCAACCTGTTTACAGAAATAATTAATAGACTCACAGGAAGTTGCCAAGATAGCACGGAGAGTTCCGTGTTCCTTCACCCAGCTTCCTCAATGGTGACATCTTATGTAAAGGCACGTCAGCATCAAAGCAGAGTACTCATACTGATACAATACTGTTAATGAGATCACAGGAAGACCTGTAGTTTTCACATTCTCCGTGTGCTCCTGTGCATGTGGTATGTGTATATGTGTGCTACTATTTAGTCCTCACAACAACTCTTCTATTATCTCACTTTTCAGATGAGGAAACTGAAGCACAGAGAGAACAAAGTAATTTGCACAAGGAAGTGCAGGGACAGGCACTGAATCTGAGGAGACTGACTCAAAGCCAATACTCATTATTGCTATTCTGGTATTTATGCAAATTCTGGTGCAGAATTTGCATCAGGAATATTTCTGGGTTATTCATATCTGAAAGGGCCTGCTGGGTGCCAAAAGGAGGCTCTAGACCCCTCCTGAAGGACCAGGTCCTCTAGGAAAAAGATCCATTATCGGGGGTAGAGCAGAGACTGGGAGAGGGGGCAGAGGCCACAGAGACCCTGCTCTGCCCACTCAGCTTGTGGGCAGGCTCACTCCTCACTCAAGGGCACCCCTGACCACGTCCACTCTCAGGAACCTGGTCTGGTGATGTTCACAGGGCTGGCTTGGGCTGTCTGCCAACATCAAGACCAAAAATCTGCTGTTCCACATCTCAGCCCTTGCCCTGGTGCCCAGCAACCCCACAGCCCCCACTTATGAGGGCAGGAAGCAGGAGGCTGAGCTGCTCAGCCTTCCTCTCTGCCAACCTCTTGGTCCCTGGCTGCTGGGGCTGGTGTGGGGGTGGAGAGGGTGGGGAGAGAGGAGACGGCGAGGCCTTACACCGCCAAACAAGGCCTTCCTTACAAACAGGGCCTCCAGCCGCCACCTACCTAAGTGGCCAGCACCTACCTGACAATCCCTCTTTTATTGCTGACTTCTCTGGCATGTTCTGTTCCTTGGAAGGGAACATTCCCTGTGCTTAAAAATACGTGTAGATGACGTCTGCACGTGGACAGGGGTTGCTCAGACCCACGCACGTGGCTTGATTTGTGGCCAAATCAATGGGGCTGTGGGTGAATTCCTTCCCTCTTCAACGTGGCAGTCCATTAATGTTATGGCTTTAATGCTGTTTGTGTAGTTAGGGTAAAAAAAAAAAAAAAAAGCTTTCCTTTCTTAGGGGAAAAAAGTTCAAACCATAGGCAAAAAGAAAAAAAATGTTTAAAAAAACCACTATGGTATCGAGAGAGATTTTGCCTTGATGTGGAACAACTACCATCAGGGGTTGATAAATATTATCATCTCTTAATCTTTCCAAGCCTCCACTCCTTCACCTGGAAAGTGTGAGAAGCATCTACTGCAAACTGGGATTGGGGAAGAGTTCAAGAGGGCCTTTTACGTATATCCTGTCCTGAGATTCAAAACACAGCCTTGGACAAGACTCATCAATGGGTCACAGTCATTTATTACAAGGTCAATTTGCTTGGTGAGGGTCGTAAAAGAACATTAAAACCTAATTGTTTCAAAACATTCTGCAGGTCAAACCAAACTTGTTGACTCCCACACACTTGTTTTGACCCCTAAAGTCGGCTCCTTTCCCAGAATCATTGCAGGAGTTCCCTGTAATCTTTGGATCCAGAGACCCTAGAAAAGTTCTGAAGGGACAGGCCCCCCACGGAATGAATTATAGTTCTGGAGTGTTCATACCGCTCCCCGCTCTCTAGCCAGCAGACTCCTAAGCCCATCTGTCACCCACATACTAGCTCCATTGGGTGTCGCAGAGAAAGGAGAAAAGTTTGTAGTCAACCCACCCCAGCAACTAGTGGCTGAGCCAGTGATTTTGAGAGCCCTCTAAAAGCCATTAGATTCCAGACCCAAGAATATGCATTAAAGGTTCCCCTCGGAACACCACAAGTTCCCTCTCAACTGCTTCTCCTTGAATGGCATCGACCCATCTGCTCTCCAAAAGAACCCACACATGGAGTGGAAATGGACACACAATTAGCTGGCAGCAGCATAGGAAACGAAATTACAATTTATCCGTAAAAGAAAGGCTTGTAATTGAAGACACAGAAACCAGAAACCACTACACTACAGAAAGAAATAAGTAACCACAATGAGGAAGGGAAAAGTTTAAAACTGAAGCTAACTGAATGATTGTAATCACCATTAGATGAGACTCTGAGCTACCTAGTGGCCAAAGCAAAAAGGTTGCACTGTATTATGTAACTCATAATCTGATACCTGGAAGCTTAGTCACAGAAAAAGAGAAAAACTGGGCCCTGGTGCAATGTGCCTGGTAGGGATAAATGAGGGGGAAGCAGTAGGTAATGAGATCCAGAGGTAAGTGAGCTTTTGGCATGAGGAGCCACTGGTCAGTTTTGTGCAGAGGTATATCCTCATCTGACTCATGATTAAAAGCACTGCTTTGTGAGGATAGTCTGCTGGGGGGCAGAGGGAGATGGCAGGAGGCAAATCTGGAGGCTACAGCAAAACGCAGCCAAGAGATGCTGCAAACCCTTGGAATAAAGCCCAGTCTACTTCCCAGGACCTATAAGACTCGGTATGCTCTGAACCAACCTCTTTGTTCAACCCAAACTCATGCCTCTTTCCCTCCCCCCAGCTACATTGATCTTTGTCCATTTCTTGTCTTCTGCATTTGTCACTTTGGGCAACTGCAAGTCCTGTTCTTCCCCCATCCTCCTCCTTTGCAGCTCAGCTTAAATATCAGCCCCTGGAGAGCCATTTCCCAAACCTCTATCACATGCAGCACCTCCCTCAATTCCAGACTCTTTTGTTTCTCTCCTAGAATCCACTCACAGTAGCTCATTACTGTAGTCTTGGTTTACTTATTAGCTGGTTGATTTTGACCCATTTCTCCACCAGGAGGTCTAGTATTCCATGAAGACAGAGATATATCTCCTATCACTCAGGAACTTACATGTAACAGGCACTTAATAAATTCCGGTGAATGAGCAAACCCTATGAGGTAGATACAGAATGATTCCTAGGTTAGGAAATGGAAGCTCAGAGAGGTCAGGCAACCTGTTGATGGCTCCCAGGTCTGACTCCAGGGCCAGGCAGGGCCCTTGACCCATCAGCTCTGGACTCAAATCAGAAGACCTTGCCCTGATCTTAACTATGCACAACTCTCACCACTGGATTAAGTACAATTAAATCAAGATCTTTATTCCTTGACATGGGGATGTGGGGGAGGACAAGGAGAATGTGATGATGATCTGTAAAGCTCCCAGAAAATCCTAGAAGAGGGTTAGGAAGTTACGGCCATGCCTAGGTCAGGTCCCAGCAGAGTGTCAGAGCCACTCGGGATTCCACAAGGTCCCGCCAGGCTGGCCTCCCTGCTGCCATGTTCCAACACCAGCTATGCTCCCCTGAAGTACACAGCCTTTATCTGATCAATTGTCTAGGCTGTGGCAACCAAGCAATGGAATCCACAGGAAATTAAGTTTATTGACTCAGTCTTTGGATACCACATGGAGAAGAGATATTTACATATGTCATCTGGGCCTGGGGGACTGTAAGTTACTGGCAGTGGGTATTTACTAAGTTTTAAATGGCAGTGGGGGGTGGGAGTAGGGGGGCGGTGGGTCATGACTACCCTGCCTCCCCGCTCGGTGCAGATTTCTGAGTTAGAGTCCCCTCTCCTGAGGCCCTGTTTTATCTTCACTTGGCTGGCTTGGATAAAGGGAGGATTTGAGATAAAGCTAATTTTCCACAGAGGGTGGTATCTGAAAGAACTGGCTTTGAAACCCCAGGCCAACTTAATGGAGCCTCTCATTGTTGGCAGCGATGAATTGCAATGTGCTTCCATTTCTAGGTGTTCGCTTCCCGCCATCTCTTCGTGGTTCTTCGAGCTGTAACTTCTCTGTGGGTCATTTACCACTGTAGAGGAAAGGCAACCTTTGAGATTCATGATGGATACCTCAGCGGCCTGGGGAATGAATGCTCAAATAAAAAGTAACTATAAATAAATAATGACATCTAGAGTTAATATTTATGGGACCTAGCACACATGCCAGACACTGTACAGATTTTTTTTTTTTTTTTTTTTTTAAGAGAGGAAAGGAAGGAGAAAGAGAGGGAGTGAAACAATGTGAGAAAGTAACATTGACTGGTTGCCCCTCGCACACGTCCTGACCACAGACTGAACCCACAATCAGGTATGTGGCCTGACTGGGAATTGAACCAGCGACCCTTTGCTTTGCAGGACAATGCCCAACCGACTGAGCCACCGGTCAGAGAAGCACTGTACAGATATTCACATGCCATATCTCATTAACCTCAGGTATGCTGTAATTAGAATAAATTCCAAGCTCCTTATCATGACCTATGAGGGCCCATGAGGATCCAGTGACCACCTGCCTCCGGAAGTTCCTCTCCCCACCCCTCACTCATCACTGCATTTCAACCACCAGAGGCCACGCCCATTCTGGCCTCAGTACACTTGCACAGGCCACTCCTGCCTGGAGTACTTTCCCCTGCATCCTTGAATATCTGTCTGGTGTATTCTCATCACCCACAGTAGTGCTCAGGTATCACCAACCCCACACAAGCCATTATTCATCGCATCACTCTGTTTAATATTTTTCATAGCACTTTTCCACCTCCTTGAACTTTTCTTACTTGGAAAAGTTCATGTGTTTGCTTAGATGGTTATAGTCTTATTTCTTCTAGCTAAGGTCCATGAAGTTAGGGATCTTAGATTCCTAGTATGAGCTTTACCGGCAGATACTAGAAACTAAGTAAATACTCAGGGAAGAAATGAAAGGGAAACTGAGAACTGGAACCTGGGCTTAGTTAATCTCACTCCAAGGCTTGAGTCCCTAACCACACTGGGCTACACTGCCTCCACATAGGACACCCTGCTGGGTCAGCTGGAGTAAATTCCACCACAAGGCTGAGAATTTATTTTGTTTTATAAACTACTTTCGTCCATTAGATTTGGTAGCAGCTCCTTATTAATTTTCTTATTACCACCAATCGACATGTGTTAACTGCTGTTAACTAGTTTCTTATCTGTTTCTCCCACAGGTGATGAGATTTGCCCTCTCAGGAAAGGCACCAGGCCTGTTTTGGCCAGCATGTATTTCCAGAACCTAGCACGATGCCTGGAATACCAGGTGCTCAACAAAGGTCCAATGTGTGAGTGGATAAACGCTTGGCATCTCCTTCAATCTGCACACATCAAGGCCTTCATCTAACCCACTTTGCAAAACCTCAAACACACTATTCCCAATGCCAGTGCCCAGTTCTTTTCCAGCCCTACCCCTGAAGGCCATGGGGCCAGGGCTCTTGGCTAACTGACCCGAGTTCCATTCCTAGTTCTACCAGTTTTAACTGTGTGATCTTGGAAAAGTTTCTTAACTACTCTGTGGCTTAGTTTCCTTACTATTACAACAGGGTTAATAATAACAGTACATATCTCAAAGACTGGCTTTCAGCATGAAATGAGTTAATGCATGTACAGCACTAAGAATTATGCCTTGTACCTGAATAAATGACAACTAGTAGCAGTTGTAATAATACGCCTGCCCCATTCCATGGCACATATACCTGAGGTCCACCTGAGTGCCTTACCTTTTGCACAGGTGTGTTGTCAGCTCCTCAACTACACAGTAATTCTCAACCTTGTCAGCCCATTAGAACCATACAGGGAGCTTTATCCTGAGGCCTGGGTGGCATCCAGACCCATTCTGTCAACCTAGCTGGTGGGAGCTTGGACCCCAGTTTTGAATCTCCCAGGGTGGTCCCAAAGTGAAAATTGAGAACCATTGTAAACTTCTCATGTTCCAAGGACCTCAAAACTATCTGCTACACACCATCCTCCCCAATAGACTTTTGCCATTTTTATTCTAATATTCTACACTGACTCATCCCCAGGGTACCAGCTAATCTAATTTTTCTGTTTTTCTTCAGAGTAGCGGTTCTCAGCTGAAGGCAAGTGTGCTTCCCAGGGGACACTGGCAATGTCTGGAGACATGCTGGGTATCACGACTTGGGGGAAAGGGTGCTACTGGCATCTAGTGGGCAGGGGATGCTGCCAACCACCCCACAGTGCATAGGGCGGCTCCATGGAAAAGAAAGATCCAGCCCCGAACAGCAACAGTGCCAAGGCTGGGAAACCTCGCTACAGCGGTATCCTTTCTGTGGGTGCGGGGAGGACAATGAAGGCCCACTGACAATCGGAAGAAAGAAGAAAAGGAGAAGGGACCTTATCATTACTATCAACCTCCAGCCATGGGCCAAGCATATGTCCCATGAATAATGACAATGGCTAATGTTCTCTGAGCGCCTACAATAGGCTACTACAGCCTGACATAGCTTACATAACCACAGGGCAATTCTGAGTTAGTGGATATTATCTCCACTTCACACATAAGAAAGTGGGGACAGCAAGGTTAGGTAAGTAGGCCAAGGTTGCAAAGCTTGCACATAGCAGATCCTGTTTTCAGCCCATTTCATCTGACTCCAAAGTCAAGGCTGCCCCTGCTCATACTTCCTGAGCTTCACCATATGCCGGGCAACGTTCTGAATCCTTAACATGTATAAACAACTCTGTAGCACCTCTGTGAACTACATACTACTATTTTTAATCATAATCATCACCATCATCCCCATTTTACAGTATGGGATCACTGAGGCAGAGTGGTATGAAGCCACCTGAGGAATTTCACATAGCTAGTAAGTAGCAGAAATACAATTTGAATCCAGGAAGTTTGTACCCAGATTTTGGCTCATTCCCACCTCACCTGACTGCCTCTAAGAGAGTAAGAAGATCAAATTCTTTCCTGTCTCAAGACCTTTGCACAAGCTGTTCCCTTTGCTTTAAACACCCTTCCTCTGGTCTGTTTGTCCAGGTAATTCTTTTGCACCCACTGGATCTCAGCTTATACTTCGTTTTTGTGGAATATCCTCCCTGAACTTTAAGCCAGGTGAGTTAGCTTTGTTAAACTCTCTCCTACCTTTCACTCCTAGCATTTCACAATTTACAATGAACTCATCACTTGCACAAGTGCTTGATTAACACCTACTTCCTCCTCTAGACTACAGACTCTGGGTGGACCAAGACTGTACCTGCCTTGATCATCACTGTACCCCTGGCCCCTGGCATGATGCCTGGCACAAAGGAGGCGCTGAATAAAAGTTTATGTTTTAATGTATGTAGCAGAGGACCTGAAGCCAAAACAACAGTTGGTAGCAATGCAGTCATTTCACCGCCCCCAGAGAGAGACAGAGCCATCCAGTGGGGCCCTGTCCAACACCTCTGTGATAGGTCAAGGCTGCAGAGCTCTCCAGGCAAGTGGGAGTGGGGCCGTAAACTAACTCCCCAGAGCTATCTCTTCTTCATGGTGGCTGGTCTTTATCATTTTCCAATCAATGCTGGTTGAGATCTAATTGATTTTCTATGACATCCCTCTCCAGAAGGGAGAATGGCTCTGTTTACTGGGGCAGCATGTAGAGGACAGGCCTTTTCTTCCTGCTGTATTTAATGCTGCTGCTAATCACAGAGATTAGACTAAAACAATTACAACAGCTAATTAAAGAACAATGCGGTTTTTGGCATCTTCGCGCAGACGGCACCATTGGGAATTCCTAACTCGGGCAAAGCAGGGATAATTAAAACCCCGGCTCCACTCTCCCCACTCCAGCAGCTGGATCACGCTGATTAAACTGCAAATAAAACACATGAAACCAACACTTTGTAGTCTATCCAATTTCATTTAAAAGGGCTTTTAACTGATTCATAAACAGAGACGCCGTAAACAGCAAATTATTTAACTAAAGCCAGTTATTTCGTCATTGCTGTTCGCTTTATTCCCAACACTGGACGTGTACGCATGACACCAGGCCGATGGACATCGAGGAACCGCTCCAAGGCTGATGCCACTCGCTCCTGCTCGCTGGCAACAGAACATTGCTAATGTACAGCTGTTTCCTCTGGGCTTGTGATCCTTCTGAAAAAAACGATCAAGTACTGCATGTTCCACTGAAAATACCCCAGCTTACCTTACAGCAAGCTCCTGACACTACGTCAAAGGTAAAGAAGGTTCCAAAGTATAGCTAACATTAAAAAAAAGAATGTTTAGTCCCTAGCGTGTGGCTCAGTTGACTGGAGAATCATCCCATACACCAACAGGCTGTGGGTTCAATTCCCAGTCAGGGCACACGCCTAGGTTGCAGGTTCAGTCCCAGGTCAGAGCTCATATGGAAGGCAACCTATTGATGTTTCTCTCTCACACTGATGTTTCTCTCTCTCGTCCTCTCTCTCTCTAAAATCAATAAACACATTTTTTAAGAAAAAGAATGGTTAGCTGTAAAACATGTCTAAATTATTCAAAGCCAGCCAGCTGGAGATCCAAAATGCAACCAGTCTCTACTAAGTAGGAAAAAGCCTCGTTCTCAAGCTACCAGAAGGCTTGTCACAAGAGCAGGATACAAAAGCTGTTTGCTTTAGACACAGACACTCTGAAATCCTAGTTCAGATCCCACTGACAAACTTCCCAGTGCATCTTAACAAGCATCGTTCCAAGGTTTGCTAGCATCCTCCCTTACCTGCTACCAGAAGACAAGATGGGGAAAAATGCCAAAAAAAAAAAAAAAGAAAACAGAACAAAAAAAAGGGCATGAGAGTAAAAGAGAGAACAAAAGATGTGTTCTTTGAAAACAGCAAAAAAGGGACAAAGGAATAAAAATATTACAAGACAGCAGACACAGAAATTTTATTACCCCTGCACTGCATGTCGGGGAGATCTGAGAGTAAGCGTCTGCCCCTCCCTGCATTGGGCCCGGATGCTGTTTGGGTTCTGGAGTGATGCTTCTCAATCCAGCTGTGGTGAAATGTCTTCCCCACCCCCCTCTCTACACAGACCGATAGTTTTGTAAAATAAAACACATGAACAAAATCAAGCATCAGCCCTGTCCAGGTGGCTCAGTTGATTGGAACATCATCCTGTACACCGAAAGGTCAAGGGTTCCATCCTCAGTCCGGGTTCGTACCGGAGGCAACCGATCATTCTCTCTCTCTCCTCCACCACCCCTGCTTCTCTCTCTAAAATCAAAAAACACATCCTTAGGTGAGGGCTAAAAAAAATGAAGTATCAGAAAAAAAAAAGAGGAGATGCTTGCGTGCCGTGCAATGTCCAATTACTGTAAAGGTTTCTAAAAGCTTGCCGGCAAATTCCAAACTTGTCTCAGTGCAGAGACTCATACATACTTGGAGTAGCCCTTTCTTTCCTTAAAGATCTCCCAAAGTGACTGGAAATTCACTGAATCAGATTCAGAATATTCTATTTAATGTTCCCCACATGTTCTTGGGTGACAAAAAAATGTAGGCTTTCAAAAGCATATAAATGTAGGAAACAGAGATCCAAGAAAGAAATGCACCGAAGATTTTATTTCAGGATGATTTTACTTCTTTCTTTCCTTCTACTTCTTTCAAACTTTTTTATAACACAATTATTTTAACATAAAAAAATAGTTATTTGTAAAAGACTATTTCATCCATGAAGGCAAAAGTAATAAGCCACTTTAAGCAAATCATGACATGTTGATTTATATATAAGTATTTACATATAATACATAATAAGAAGTATATTATTATGCAAGATATAGTATTGTCATGGTTTAGTAAGTTACATATCTGCATGCAGTCACATGATGGAATTTTATACAATAAATAAACATGATATTTATGAAGAATTCACTATAATTTAAGGAGATACTGTTGCAATTTGTTGAACAACATCAAATTGCCAATATTCAACCCATTTTTACCTACAAAGACCACAATTTCATATGGTTGAAACTGGTATGATTTTAGGTGGAACATGAAGGTTCACAAGAATAAATAGACTTTGAGATCAACTGTGTAAAAAAATGCACATGCATGAAAAAGAGGACTGGGAAAAATATAGGAAAACTGTGGCATGATTTATTTTCTTCTTGGTCATTTCCAAATTTCCATCAATAAAATGCAGTACTTCTACAAGCAGGAAAAAAGTGCCATTCAAAATTTTAATTCAGGGAAATTGCTGGCATTTTTAAGACAGTTTTATGTCAATTTTTATATCATTAGTAAGAATTCCATTACAGTAAATAACCACTTTCGAACGTTGCAGACAAAACTGGTTACTTACTCTGTGTGCATTTGTGTTGGGGGGAGGAGGAGGAATGGCAAATTTAAATTCAGAAGTGTTAACTGCTCAGATTATTATTAAATTTTCTCATCCCCCGCCTAAGCATGAACTGGGTAGGAATCGGTGTTTCTATGTAGGACAAAGAGGCTCTGATCACATGGGACCTGAAGATCAAAGTGTCCCACTTGTCTGAATCTGCCACACGTCGTCCTATGACCTTGGGCAAGTCACTTCTATTTTCGTTTTGGTCTCAGCTCCTTCATCTTTAAAATGAAGGGTTTTGAAAGACTGATTACTAAATTCCTTCCAACTCTGATACTCTCTGACCCTAGTCCATGAATGGCCAAAATCAGGTACATAAGTTCTAGAACCTAGTGCAAAATAAAAATGCAGGACCTCTTATTATTCAAAACTTACTAAGAATTTCAAGACAGTGATGCTAGAGCATTGAACCAAGTGCAGGGCTCTCCCCAGGCCCCCCCCCCCCCCCCCCCCCCCCCCCCCCCCCCCCCCCCCCCCCCCCCCCCCCCCCCCCCCCCCCCCCGCCCAAGCACAGAGCCCTGTGTGACTGCCCAGGGCACACGCCCGTGAAGCTGGTGGCTCTGCTGATGGTGAAAGGTAGAATACAAGCCACCACCAACCAAAACAAAAGTGCGTTCAAAAGTGTCTGGCAAACCAAGCATGTAGATTTCAATAAGAATTACTCACAAGGTAGATAAAACACCTGCCAACACAAATAGTTAACCAGGCTCGGGTCAGTGATTAAAAACGAATGGCAATTGCCTTTTCATACTTGATTGTAATCAGTTTCTATTTTAAAAACACATCCCTGAATATGAAATTGTGCTTGTATGGGACAGGCAAGTCTGTGTCTCACTTCTTAAATTCCACTGCTGAGAGCCAAACTCAGTGAACCCTTGCTCTGCCAGCATCTGTGCTCAAGATTAAGGCAATACGCAGTCAGTTCTGGCCACTGAAGCTCAAACCTGAGGATACGATCTGGTGTTTCGTGACATGTGAGGAGCCAGCCACACTCACAGTGGCTTCCAGGGCTTGCTGTTACCTCGGCTACTGTCAGAATCCTGGGACAACAAGGCCATCATGGAGCGGGAAACTCCCTGCCTTTGGACTGCAGGAGGCAAGCAACACACACCGTGTAACTGCTTCCATGGGACTCACTATGCAGACCAGCCACAGGCAGGAGAGACGCCCCAGGTTCTCCATCACAGGCCATTACTCTGTGTACATTTCTAGAGTTTGGTGATTTCTAGAGCTAGAAGCAGAGCCAGCGGATGGTCACAATCAGCCACACTGAAAGCAGCCAGAAATAACAGTGGGCCAGAAAGGCAAGAGCAGGAAAAATGATCAAAAAGCAGATAGAAAGATAAAAAAATTTTTTTTTAAAAGAAGGGCTCTGGGGCCACTGAGTGAAGAGCTGCAGCATTTGAAATGCTGTTGGGGGTCACTGGTGCTTTTAGCAGAATCCAAAACCTAGTGCTTGAAATGGTGGTGAGATTTTTTCAAGGGAAGTTGAAATACATGTACAACATACTTTGTTTTGGGAGGCAGGAAATGAGTGATATCATTTAGAAAGATTCCTCATGGGGAACACCTAACTCCTGAGGAAATGAAGATTGTCTTAGCTCCCAAAGGCTCCGGAGAGCTACGGTTTTGCTGCACATGCACACGGACACGGTCTATGTGTCTGCTCACATCCTGTAACGCCTGTTTCCACCTTCTCACAGGTCTTGTGGTCCAGAACAAAGGCTTGTAAACTTTCCAGTAAAGGGTCAGAGAGCAACGACTGTCAGCTGTGCAGGCCACAGGGCCTCCATCACGACGGTGTGGCCCTGCTGCTGCAGCCCACAGCAGCCACAGCCAGTGTGTGACGAATGGGTGTGGCCGTGTCCCCAACAACACTCCACTCCCACAGACAGACAGCGGGCCACATCGGGCCAGGAGCCGCCGCTGACCAAACCCCGGTCTGGAACACAGAACAGGGGCTCTGCACAGGACTGGGCCTGCTTCCAAACAGGCCACCACCCTTCTTTACTGAGACTCGGCTCTCTTTTTATATGATATGGGGGATAATAATACTCATTTTGTTGGGTTGTCATGAGCATTGACTAGAAAACAGTAGAGAACTGATAAAAATGAACTCTCATCTCCCAATAGTTATTCTTTTCATCTTTATGTTTTTTTCTTGATTCTTTAACTATATAGTTCTTTTTAGTCAACAAAGGCCTTTCTGAACATTATCTCATTGCTTCGTACCCTCCCCCTGCTCATATACTGCCATGACATCATCACCTGTTTCACTGATGAGAAAATGGATTCATGCAAGTAGATATTATAGCAGAGGGGTGAAGCATAGTCTCAAAATCAGTAACCCCTGGCTTCAGGTCTGCTACTGACACAACACGGACACACAGGAATTTGTAGACTTGTCTACCAAGAAAGATACCCAAGATACAGATGAGGCAGTTGACTTTGGTGGTTAGGGGCACCAGGTAAGACTCCCAGCTTGGCCACCTACTGGATGTATCAGCACAGGTAAGGCACTTGACCACTCATCTTAGGTTTCTTCAATTGTGAAAGGGGGTGAATAGCCCTGGCCAAGCGGCTCAGTTCATTGGAGCATCATCATGTACACCAAAAGGTTGTGGGTTCAATCCCTGGTCAGGGCATGTATTGCAGGCAACCAATAGATGTCTCTCTCTCGCACAGATCTCTCTCTCTCTCCCCCTCCTCTCTCCCCTCCTCCTTCCTTGCTTTTTAAAATCAATAAACACATTCTTGGTAAGGAGTTAAAAAAGTGGGGGCTAATAATAGGATAGGTTCTAGAAGGTTCTACTGTAAAATTCAGAGTACTTAGTACAATGCCTAGGCAGCCAGTGTGGTTATGAGGATTAAATGAGAACAGCTTTTTAGCCCTAGTGCCTGTCACACAGGGAGCTCAAAAAATGGTCATTGCTCTGTTAGTGACCTGTCTACAAACCTATACATGCAAGTACTCTTAGACACACACACACACACACACACACACACATACACAACACACACACACACAAACACACACACACACACACAAACACACACAAACACACACACACACACACAGCTATGAGCTCCATGAGGGCAGAAACCATATCTGACACCAAGCACGTGCTCATTAAAGAACTGCCTGTTCATTCATGAATACACACACACACAAACAGATCACTGCACACAGCTGATAGCAGGGCTGGGCTGCTAAGGCCTTGCTGTTCTCCATGCACATTCATTTGCCCCCATACTCGGAAGGAGCTGAGGAACAGGTGGATCCAGGCCTGGAATTATGACATTGACATTTCACTGCCTGCCTGCCTTGTGCCAGAATACCACCACCCACATTGCTCAAAGAACCACACCAGTTCAGTTCCCTGAGCGGCTCAGCACAGCTGCAACTCTGGGATCCCACAAGGTGACCAGGCCAGGGTTTGCATGGAGAATACCCTGCCAAGGTGGGAGATGAGCAAGGGGCAATAAAATCTCCAACACACAATACCAGGTGGTGTGCAGGCACCTGAGGAGACACAAGACTGTCTCTTGAACAAAGGTCTGTCTTTGAACAAAGACAGTGTGTGTATCTGGAAGAAGGGGCTGCCAGATGCCCCCCTGTGCTGCATGAACTGGGCACTTGTGCTCCACCAGGTTCCAGCCAGTACCCTGGGCAAAGCAGACAGTTTGCCTTCCCAAGATCCCCTCTGAGTCCCAGCAGCCCCTGAGCTCCATGCATGGGTGAGACCGCCTCTAAGACAAGAAAGCAACAGCTCACCTCTAGAGATGGCAGGGGAACTCCGGCTGCAGCACACAACGCCCTCTGAGAGTTGCCGCGCCTGCTCCCAGGCGGCCGCCTACACTGTGCCAAAGTAAAGCCCTGGGAGCTTGGACACTGTCTGAACTAGGGTGGAGGCTGTGTCTTCTTAGCATTACATAGACTAACAGACTGGTGCCTTGGCCCTAAAGCAGCATGAGCCAATGTCTGCCTCTGGCCATGCAAAACCAAGTCCTCTGTTAGTCAGTGGAAATAGTACATGGAGGGCCAGATGTAGCCTTTGGCTTGAAGAAGTCAGCTTGCTCACTGGCGCATCTGTTTTTCATTACAGGCTGTTTTTGATTTGGTTGTGGTTGTGGTTGTTTAAAGAGAGGGAGGGATTAAAGCACACAATTGAAAGGGGAAATAATGTGTGTATATCTATATGTGCAGAAAGATAGACACACACACACACATACATGGCAGATATTAATGTTTCAGCTCTACTGAAGGGCATACTGACTGTCCAAGAGGCAAACTGCTGGTAACAGCCAATTCAAACCCAGATGGGATGGTTCCACCCTCCACTCTTCTCCAACACACTGTGGAATGGGGCTAAAACTAATACTCTGTGTTGCCTTGACATCCGGGGAAAACTAAGAGGGCCTCAAGTGGCCTGAATGTAAGTTCCCCTGCCCACTGTGTTCCCTGGGAGAAGGTGTGCTCACCAAACAGCCCTCCTTACCATAGGAACCTGCTCACCCCTGGATAGACAGATGGCTTCAGCTCTCTGCCAGCCCTATCTTTCAAATAAGATGATCACGTCCTCTCATGGGAACCTATGGTCACCTCACCCTCTTAATACTAGAGCCCGCCTCCCATGGTCCCTGGATGTTCGCTCTGTTCCTGGGTGCACCCCATCCCCACCCTGTCTGGTCCTGCATGGCGTGTCACACCCTCCTCCCCACACTGCGAGTATGCATCACTAGCAAGCTGCTACCCATCTCATCTGTTCAGTGTCGGGGGTCATGTGGCATCCCCACACCCGAGGACAAGGATCACTCCCTCACACAACACACTGCTTCCTGAGAAAGCACCTCCTATTAACACATCCACGGAGTGGACTGTTGTGAAGTCCTCCTTCACACGTCATCTGGCAAAGTGCCTCCCGCAGGTGAAAGGCTGGTCGCTGTCAGAAGAGACGGGAGTGAGGGCTCTGGCATTCAGACAACTGAACCTCCATTCATCCCCAGACTGGCCATTGGCAGCTGCCCAGCAATCATGCTTGTTTTTTCATTTCACTATCACCTCGTAGGCAGGAGCTCTGAATTCTGCAACCTCCACCTTTCCGTGTGGAGCCCAGGCCCAAGCCATGAAGAAAACATGGACAATCACTAGTAAAAGCAGAGTGCTTACGGACCTGGGGAGAGGTGAGAGTCGGTGCAATTAGGGGCAAAGCGTCAAGTAACTGAACTCAACTAACCAGAACCGTCAATTAAATGACATCTCTCTTCCTTTCCTCTCTGCATGCCCTAAGCTCGGGAAGTGAGAAAAATTGCAATTTAAAAAGAAAAATTGTTTTCTGAGCTTTTCTCAGGTTCAGCTTTGATCCAACTCAATTTCCTTCATCACCGTGAAAGCCACATCTATAACTTCAAATTTTCTAGGAGCCACATTAAAAAAAAAAAATGGGAGAGACCAATTTGAATAACCTATTTAATTTAACCCAATGTATCCAAAATACTATCTTTTTTATCACGCAATCACTACAAAAATGTATCAATGTGAGTTTTACATTGTCTGGTTTGTACTGCATCTATATTTCTAGCCACAGTTCAAGGGCTCTGCAGCCCCACCCATCTGCTCGTCATCCCATCGGACAGCAAAGGTCTGCAGCTACGTCTGAATGGAGTGACTGTGTAGAATGCAGGTTCTGGGCGTTTATAACAAACTGGTCAACAACTTGCTAAGTGTCCTCTTCCCACCTGGCTCATCCCGATTGACAAGCTGATCTTGGGCCCAAATGGGTCTGTTAAGACCTAGAGTAGGAGCTGCAGAGGCCCTTCTCTACAGCCAGGGCCTCGCCCAGCGCAAAGGTGGCTGCAGCAGAGGCTGCCTGCCTCCACCCCCACTACCTACCTGCCTCTCGGACTTGCAATACACATGCATTTCTCATCTTTCATGTGAATGAACTCACACTCTAGAGCACAGAAAAATGAAAAAGTAAATCTTTCCCTGTAAAAGGCCTTTTACCTACTAACCGCCTAAGAATGTATAGAGTTCGTGGTGCCTAGCTTCCCCGAAGGAGCTTGCAGTCTAGCTGGGGCAGAGACAAACACCACATGAAAAAAAAAAATCAATTAATTCTGGAGTCAATAAAAACCGGCTGCCAGCTAACCAACATATAAGGCAGATATCACGATGACAAACACAAAGATCGGAAAAAGGAAATGAGCTCCCACCTGCTGCAGTGGGCATTCCAGGAGGAAGAGGACAGCAAAGAATTGAGTCACTCTTCCCAAACCGTAATCATCCCATCCGCGAACTTTTCCAATTTTGCCCTGTCCATTCATTGTCTGTTTTCTTTTTTTAGCAATGCTCTTTAAATCAGCTCATCTATTTTTCTCTTTAATGAACGAATTTGAAAAGGAAATATTATCCATTAATGGGAAAAAAAACTAGTATAATTTGCCATAAATAGAATATAACTGGAAAAATAAACAAATGGTGATTAATGTTTTCAGAGTTTATTCATGCACTGCTGGAAATTATCTTGCGGGCCACCAGTTCACATTTGCTACAGTTGGAAAAGGCTGCCAGGGAGAGGCCGAGGCCTGGGGCTTTGCCTGGCAGGCTGGGAAGACTTTGTGTAGGAGGAGGGGGAGAAAAGGCCCCCAGGCAGGCACACAGTGTGGGGAGAGGTGCAGAGGTGGACATGGATGGAGCATGGAGGCAAAAGGCAGAAAGGAAACTGACACCTGTGTAATTGAACCACCCCAAACATTCAGCTACCAGCAATGGATTCAACACATTGGAAATATGGGCTGACACTCTTTGGAAATATTTTAAAAGCAAGGACTGAAAACTCCCAGTTAACCAACAAAACAATTAACCCAAGTGCCCACTGCTGCTCCCCAGTGTTTCCCAACGCTGATTACACTTTGGGAATTACAATTTCCTAAAAGTCTGACTACACTTTTCCGGGGAGGGGGGAAATTCTATTTCCTGGACAATGGTGAATTCTGAATGCAGTTGTCTGCAGTCAGCGGGAGGAGGACGGGAAAGGACACAAAAAGGTGGGCAAAGGCCAATCTCAGGATGTTGACAGTTGAAACCCCATCCCCCCTCTCCACCCTGGCATCTGTGTGTGAGTCTATGTGTAAATTCTCTCAGGTCACCCCAGGCCACCAAAGAGACACATATACCTTATAAAAGGTCAGCTTCTAAATTGGTCAGGGCAAGTCTAGCCAAGCTGAATTCCACAGGGAAGAGCCAGCCTGACCTTTGATCCAGCTGAGCTGACATCCCCAGATAGAGGCTGCCTCCTCAGGGCCCAGAAACCTTGACAATGATGAGCAGTCCCAGAGAAGACGCTTGCTCTGTTGGATGAAGTGCAGTGTGGCTTTTCAGCCTGCATGAGCCAGAGACAATGCTTTAAAAAAGCCTTGGAAAAGAAAGTCATGTATTCCAAAATGCGATGTTCAAGAGAGCTACCATGGCATTTTATAAGGCTGTATATAACACCAGCTGTAGCTGTAAAAAAAAATTATTATTCAGCCCAGAAAGGCATATAAATCCCTGCAAAGTGCAAGACTTTCTGTTAAAAGTGGTTTAATTCTTACTATCTTTTTGCCTCAGTTCATTCCTGGGAGATAATGGCCAGCATTGAACTTGCTGCACTGAAATTCTGCCAGAGCTCCTGGGTGCAAGATTCCACATTGCTAATCTGGGGAATCCCCCACAGCTTGGCCTTCTGGGGAAAGAGGAGGTGTGGGGGCTCCTTAAATCTCTTCTGCTCCACCTGCTCTTTGACAGCTTCACCAGATATAAACTCCCCCGTCCAAGGACGATTTCATCTTCCCTCCAAACTTGTCCTTTATCCACACATTCCTATCTCAATTTTTTTCTGTGCCCTTCCCCCCACTTGCCAAAATCCTGCCCTATCTACAAACTAATGACCCACAAATCTGTCTCTCCTCTCTGTTTCCCTTTCACTGCCCCAGGTCAGGCCTTCCTCATAGCTCTTCTGAATTGAATGTCCCTTCCTTGCCTGCCCTGCCTCCAGGCTGACCTTTCCAATCCATTCCCCAGGTAGCAGCCAGAGTCATCTTCTCAAACGATCTCCGGCCATGTTGCTCTCCTGCTCAAACATCTTCAGTGGCTCCCCATCGCCTACCCAATACACCTCAAGCTCCCTGGTGTGGTCTGCATTACCTGGGCCTGTGCCTACCTCATCAGTCCCATCTCTTGCCATTGCCTGCTCCTCTCCCTGTACTCCCTTAATACTATTTCTTGTGATTTCTTAATAGGGCCCATTATTTCATTTCTATTTTCTCTATTGGGAATGGCCTGTGCGTCCTCTCATTCCTGCCTCTCCTGGCCTATTCTCACTCACCATGCAGGATGTGTGGGCAATGGCTCCTCCACGAAGCTTTCTGGAATACTGTGGGGAGTACCAGGTGCTCCTACATTATCATAGATCTGATAACACTCCACAAGGAAGAACTATCAAAAGTCCATTTATCTTACAATGATTCAGCTATTAATGGCCAGAGGGGGGAAAGGGTCCAAAAGAAACCATGAGACTATTCCTTTTGAGTAATGCCGCTGGCTCAGCACACCATTTCTCTAAGCATCTAGTACCTTGTAATGGTCTGTCTTTCCATTTAGTTCACGATCATTAACCAGGTGTCCATGGACTGGGGCAGCCATGGAGAGAATTCTAGGGGTCTCAAGTATGCACAATATATTCTCATAATTATTGTCACTAGCTATAACTACAATTTAGAATATCCTTCAGTTATGAACGTAAGCACCAGACTGCACATGTATGAGCAAGACTTGAGACCCTGACACCAACAGAAATTATAGATATTTTCATATCACATTTTTTGGTAGCAGATGTCTCAAAATACTATGTACACTTGCCACTACTTCAAAATTTGTGTTAATAGACCCGAGGCCAAATCTAGATACTTGCCATATTAATAAACATGCAAATTGTGTTATTATTTCACATATTTGTTTTCTCTCTATATTTTGATACAGATACTTAATGTTATTTCTGTATCTATTTTGATAGCTTTCCTTTGTAATCTGATGCACTTACTTTTGTATCTAAAAATATCATTCCGATGCTAGGGGCATCCCTGTCACAAAAAAGGTTAGAACACCCTGCTCTAGTTGGGAGCTTCCTGGGCGTAGGGCACCAGGTTCTTCATCTCCCAATCCCTGGGACCTGAGGCTATGGTCAGTGCAGAGTCAGGATTTTTTTATATAAACTGAGATGTTATATCTATCTACTGACTAAAGCCATCTTTTCTTCCTTCCAAGTGTCTACCCATGGTTTTCCATCCATCTGTTCACCTACCTGGTCCAGTCTACAGTTCAAACTATTGAAGCCGCTGCAGTGAGTCCCCAGATCCAGCTCAGCAGAGCAGCTGAAGACGTGGTCAGGAGAAAATGTGACTCATTGTGAAAACCGGTAACACTGTTCTCTTGTGTGGCCCTGGACATGTCCCTGAGGCCTGGCTGTCTTCCGGGCACCCAGGACAGAGCTGTGTCTCCGGCACTCACACCATAGGGCGTCCAAAGTCTGAGTGCAGCCACATGCCTTCATCCAGTCCACTGACTTCCCAAAGCCAGGGATGCTTTGGCTTTTGTTTTCAAAACATTGGAGTAGTTGTGTCTTAAAGGACAGTCACAGCTCTTACCAATCCCAGCAACCTGAATGGCAGAGTGGTTAAGAGTTCTGCAGCACGTCCAAAATACTTGTTTCCCGGTTACTCTCCATATGACCTTAGGTGACTTAACTCGCTCTTCTCTGAGCTTCAGTTTCATTGTCTGAAAGTGAGGAAGCTAACCGTACCTCTTTCACAGAGTTCACGGGAAGACTGAGTGAGCTAACATGAGTTAAAGTAGTTGGCACAATGGCTGGCACATGATAAGGGCTGGACAAGCAATGGTTATTGATTACTCAGGATATCTCCAAGGTGGCACAGAATCAGAGAGAGAACTGCCATCAGACATCAGGAAAATGGGGCTAAGAATTCAATCAACAGATACCACTCTTTAAAAATGCTTCAATCTACTCATATCTAAAATGCAAATCAAAACAGAAAGATACTGTTTTTACCCACGGGGTTGACACAGATGATAAAGATTGATAATCACCAGTGCTTTTGAGAAAGGAAATAGGAAGTCACTTTGATATGTGATTTGAAGAACCCTCTCGACAGGACAATCCAGCTACGCCTGTCAAGATGTAAAATGCACACAGCCTTTGAGTCAGCGATCCCAAACCTAGTCATCCACCATACAGATGCACACGCTCAATTCTGAAAACATGTTTGTTCAAGAACGGCAGGACTGTTTAAGAGAGGGGAAAAAGAGAGAAACAATCTCAATGTCCACCAACAGGAACTCAGTTAAATGGGTGATGGAAGATATAATTTTTAAATTGATATTCATGGAACAGTTGGTTACTGCCTACCAGTTTCCATGCCTGACACTAGGAATAGAGAGTTGGACAAAGTAGAAGGCAGTTAAACACAGTGAGGAAGAGATTCGTGCTGCTGTGAAAGGACATCTAAGGTATAAAGGAAGGACTGGCAAGTTAATTGAGAAAAACATTTCATTAGATTCCACTTCAAGAGAACAGATAAAATCCCTGCCCGTGCACACAACACACACACAGACATAGACACACAGGTGCATTAACATGCAAAGAAATTTCTGCAAGGAGAAATGAGAAAACTGGTGATAGTAGTTACCTCTGAAGACTCTGGAAAAGGATATGGGAGACTGACCTTTCACTTGATACTTTCTGTATTGTTTGATTTTATCTATTTTCCATCGTGTGCTTTATATGCTCCCAATCGACAGTAGGTCCAGTCTGTTCTACTCTCAGAAGTATCCAGAGTCAAACCACTTCTCTTGGCCTCCACTGTTAACACCCTGGTCCAAAACACCACTGTGCTGCCCTGGATATTGTATTGGCCTCCTCCTTCGCCCATCTCCCTGTTCCTGCCCCTTTACCAGATACAGGCCATTCTCAGCAGGGCAGCTGATTCCATTTTCAAAAGTCAGGCCATGTCACTCCTCTGCTCAAAATCCTCCAAAGGTTTGCCAATGAGGAGCAAAAGCCACATCCTTTCTAGGTCCGACAGGACACCAATGATCTGGCCCCACCTCCACCCTTCTCTCCCTTGCTCATTCCTGTTTTAGCCATACCGGCTTCTATCGTGCGGTGACCACGCCAACTACATCCTACCTCAGGGCCTTTGCACCGGCTGCTCTCTGTTCTTCTGAAATGTTGCCTCATTTCCTGATCCCACCAAGCCAAGGGAAACCCTCCTCAGCTGACCTGACCTGGCCCACCCCTCCTGCCTAACGTTTCTCCTTAGCACTTGCCCACATCTGATCTAACATATAAATGTATGTCTCTCAATTACCATCTGTCTAGAATGTGAACTCAGGACAAGAGGGATTTCTGCCTTGTACATTGCTATATGGTAGGCCCCTTAAAATAGTGTCTGGCACATAGTAGGCACTAAATACATGAATAAATAGTTCAATAAATAAGCTAATCAATTAATATAATAACAGTAGTACCACATCTACGATATAATACAACATATGCAATAATATATGATACGCAATATTGATAATAGCAACTACAAGAAACAAAATCCAGAAAAAGATCTCAAATCTCAAAAGGAACATTCATAAATAAATAAATAAATAAATAAATAAGAAAGAAAGAAACAACCATGTTTCCAGCCCCAGCCACCCTGGGAAAACAGAGCAGAGGAACACCCAAGGACAAACTAATATGGAAACACCTAACAGCCAGGGCCCAGCAAACAGCCTGGCTGTTTTAGGTCAGCGCTCAGCACACAGGACTCTTTCACAGGGTCTGGAGAGTGAAAACCAGCCTGTCTGAATGTGGTACAAGGAGAGTCCAGTAACGAGGGTGTAAATGCCAGCAGAGCCGAACATGTTACAGCGGCAGCCCCAAAGCCACAGACTATTTCCGGGTGCCAGAGGAGCCCACGCCCTCCCGGGACGGCCAAACTGTGGCAAATCGGCCAACCCCACATCGGCAAGAGGACGGAGCTCTGGGGACCAGCCTTCCTGTGCTCATGGTTCAGAGCTGGATCGTCGGGTCTCACACCCCAGCAGCTCGCCCCACCGGAGGGCCCTTCCCATTTCTGTGCCCCCGGGATTGCTGGCTCTTTGAATGGGAGGGGCAACGTTATAGCCTTCCTTGGTTTCTCATTTCACCCACACTGAAAGGCCTGGCTCATTCTAATTGGTATGTCATCCAGTCCATAGGAGGTCATTTAAGAGCATAAACGTAAAATCTAACGACATTTACAGGGAGGTGTCCAACCAGTGGAACTCGCCTAACCTTACCAGCACCCTTTTGTGATACAGTCAGTCGACACTGACTTCCACAGGATCACTGCTAACAATTCTTGGTTAGGCCAGTGGTTCTCAGCTGGGAGTGACTTTGCCCCCAGGGGACATCTGGCCCTGTCTGGAGACATTTTTGTTTGTTACAACTAGGGAGGGGAATGCTACTGGCAGCTGCTGAGTAGAGGCCAGGGATGCTGCCAAGCTTCCTATAATGCACAGGACAGCCCCCACAGTAAAGAATGGTCTTATCAAAAGTGTCAGGAGTGCTTGGCCTCCACAACCCTGGTGGGTCAGCAGGGTGAATGAGGTCACCCTGGCGAAGGGAGACCCTAAAGTGACCTATAGGCTGGAGACAGAAGAACAGGAATGATGAGACCTTGTCCACATTCCACCTTGAAGCTACTGAGATGGCCTTGGCAGCCAGCTGTCCAAGGAAGCCATGCAGGCACCGTTAATCATGAGTCAGTTCCACTGTACAGCCAGGTCTGAATACCTCTGGGCTAGGACAGGTGCGTTGGCAGCCTGTGCAGAGGTGAGGCTCCAGGGGCCAGCTGTCCCTGCCTCCGCCACTCCGCTGACAGCTCGGGGTCCAGGCAGGCCTGGCCTTACTCATGCGGTGACCACACAGTCTACCCTTACGTGGGGCGCATTCAGGCAAATGTGCTAGCCTGATCACTGGACTCAAGCACCTGGCTCTGCTGCCCAAAACACTCTGGGTGTTTTAACTAATACAACTTCCCTCTCTCCAAAGAGGGAAGCAGCTCCAAAGAGAGAAGTAGGTAAGGAAGAATGTTCCAGAAAGAGCACAAAGCAAATTCTTGCAAAGAGCAAATATCAGCATCTCCACACTGGCCATGACATGGATTGTGGAGACAATGTAGGCAGCCAGGCCTGCTTCTGACAGAAAAGAAAGCAGGGGGGTGAGTGAACGGAGGGGGTGTTTATCACAGACAACAGGGCATCCTCAGCTCATCCCCAAGGAGGCCTAAGGTATAGGTGTTGTCGTGGCTGCTTTAACTAGTGGGAAGGCTGAAAATCATCTTGAAGGCTTTAAGTAAGAGAAGAGGTCAGAATTTGAACCCAGGAGCATAAAGATAATACTAAATGCTCAGTACTTGCCAGGCATGGTTCTGCTTCTATTGCTTAATGCATATTAACCCTTTTGATCATCTGGCACCCTGGGAGGCAGCTACCACTAGTACCCTCCTATTTTTTTTAAGAAATTGAGGCATGAAGAGATCAGCTGGCATGCAGGGGTCTTGGGGTAAGTAAGTGGCAAGTCAGGCGGCCTGCTGCATGGTCTATAAGGCTCTTTCCCGCCTCACCTAGTGTCTGCCCTTGTGCACTGTGCAGCTGAGTCCCTGGGAGGATTCGGAATCTCACCTGTACAGGTGGTGCCCCAAACACAAGGCCCCTGGGGCCTATCAGGGAGCTGAGTGAGTGGAGCAGACCAGAAGGAGACTTTTATGAACAGGTATCCCTGGGCCCCATCCAAAGAGGGCAGCTGGCCATTGCCGATAACTGACATCTGGAGGCTCAGGGTGGTTTTACCTGCCAATTTTTCAAAAAACCTCCAAACCCCTCCCCGCCTCCCCCCAAGAGAAGCCCATGGGCCAGTTAGAGATGGCCAAAAAGGAGATCTGTGTACAACTTTGGGTATAGGATCACGTAATGAGAAAGTCACCACCAGCCCCCCATAACTGGTACCCAATTATAATTGGGGCAGTGAGCATTTGGCAAACAAATTGATTAAGGCCCCTTTTAGAGCTGGAGTTTCTTTCTTCTAGCACTGAGCTGGTTGGGTGTTTCCTCCTTGGGACAATAAAGCTACACAGCTGTCCTCAGCCCCACCCATCTGGCACCTGTACCACAGCTAACTTCAGTTTTCCATCCAGTGTTCTTTCTTTCAGTGGAAAAATAAAAGCTCTAGTTCCCAGAGGAAAATGAGAAAGGGGTTAGTATTATTAATAAGATGTTCCTTTTTCAGAAAGCAAATTGAACCCAGCAGGGAGGCTGCTCTGAGGTTGGAGCTGGACCAGCCCCACCTCTCCATCCTGCTGGCAGAGAACACCCCAGTTTCCAGCCAGGACCACTTGGCTTGGAAAAATGGCAGCACCGTGGCCCTTCCACTGGTGCTCCAAGGCGAAGGACAGGCAGTGGCACTTCTGAGAAATCAGGCTCAATGCTAGGACGGTTGTATTTCCTGGAGGTGTGACAGAGAACAAGAAGCGCATGAAGGCCTTGCTTGCCCGCAGAAATGCTCTGTCTTCACTGTGTCTGTCAGTCTGTCTGCTCTGGGGCTGCAGTGATGAACTGAAGACCTGCCCTTCCTCCTTGTCACCCCGGAGTTTAGTCTCTTAGCCTTTCACTGCCTTGGGGGCAAGACAGACAGAAGCGGTGTGAGTGAGTGACAGGACGCAGAGCAAACTGCCCATTGCCTTGGGAACCCCTTTTCACACCTGGGTCCTCTGATACTTCATTTAGAACAGGGGTGTTCAGAAAGTCGGTTTCTTGGTTTGGTTTTGGGAGGAGGTTGTCACAAATAAAATGACAGCTATGATCCTCTGCCTAGAAAAATGCTCCTACATCCACTACATTCAGTTTCAAGAGCTTCACTGTTCCCTTACATCCATCTGGGACCTTTCCTCGGTTTGAGGACCCCCTACTCTATCAGAGAACATGCCATGAAATGACTGTGACTCTCCCCGCAAAATCGCACTGGCAGTGCTTTGTTAGCAAGGAGCTGGAGGCTGGCTGACTGTCCAGGTCAGGGTCCCCAAAGGAAACAGATGCTCCTCTCCTAGGGGATAACTAGGGAGACTTCACAAAGAGATGCTTGCTAACAGAAACCAACAAAGGAGGTGCATGCAACAGAGCCAGCCACAGCATGGAGCCGTCAGCACCCAGGGAGCCTGTTATCAGATCCTGTAGAGAGAGAAGCTGTAGCTATGGGCACAGCAACATGCACAGGCAGACAGACACAGCCCACCCACAGAGAATGACCCCCATCCCACTGTCCTCCCACCCTCTCATCTCCTGCCAGCCCCCCCCCCCCCTTGGCCAAAGCAATGAGAAATCCACATTGATGAAATCCATTAAAAATCAGCCTCTACAGGCCCAGAGAAGGGAGGAGAAGGTGGAGAGCAAATCTGCTAGGGGTGAGACTCAGAAAGAAGACACTCGACAAAATTTGTCTCAGCCAAGACCTTTCTGCTGCCTGAGATGGAATCAGCAAGGGGGTGGGTGAAGGATGTGTGGGGCTGTTGATCCTCCCGTTGCCAGGAAGCAGGTTTTACTTTTCTGACTGGCACCGGTGAGGAGCATCCTGGTCTGCTACTACGATGCCAGCAGCTGTGGAAGTTGTTGAGCCACTCTGGGTTTTCTCACGTGTTAACTACAAAGGTGGACCCTGGTGAGCCCCAAGGGGCGGAAGGCCCCACTCAGGCTAACAGCTAATGGGCAATCGCTGCAGGAGATGGAGGCCTGGGCTCCCGTCCTCGCTCTGCACTCGGAGCACTGCGGTCTCAAACCAAGTACCCCACCTCAGTGTCTTCACCTGCAAAAAGCCCCTTCTTCAAGCACTGCTATCATGATTAGATGACATCATGCATAAAAAGCCCTTAGCA
>PVKU01007736.1:0-83081 GCA_004027475.1 Anoura caudifer | reverse complement strand
TGGGCTGTCCATGCAAAGCCCTCGGCCCCACAGGAGGCTGGAGGCCTGCGCAGCCTGCGTCCCAGACTTCCTTGCCAGCTGACACCATTATGACAATGACCTTGGAGTCCCCGGACAAAGACTTGTTAAGGCCAGAGGAAGGGCTAGACCAGGGATCCCTCCAGCTCTGGGGCACCTCTGGCAATGGCCGCGGTGGCAGTGGCCGGTGAGTGTGTCTTCGTAGGTCAGCCAGCACGTGCACTTGTGGGCTGGGAAGTGACAGGCGAAGGTGTGGGAACCAGGTGGACATTTATACCTCAGCTGTGAATTTCCCAGACACAAAATCCCACTCCCAGACCATGTCTCTCCCTCAGTAGCTAGCCTTTAAAAGGGAAAATGAAAGAATGTGAAATATTGTAATGAGTGACACACCTCCCCCAAAGGGTGGGGGGGTTTGAGCTGCACACCCACGCTAAACACAGCGAACAAGGCTGACGCTAGCCCTCATTGGCCAGAGGTCTGGACACTCCCACTGGCTCTCCAGGCCCATGGGGTCCTGGGAGAGGACTTTTGAAAGGAGCTCTCCCCAGGAAGTAAAAGTCAGTTTTGTTTTCTCCCCCGCCCACCCTCCCCACTGTGAGGCAGGGGATCAAAGGTCACCACAGCGCCTACCACTGGTGGCCAGTGGGGGCCTGTGAGTGGAGGTGTGGGGTCACAGACTCTGAAAGATGCCTGAAGCTGGACAGCGATTGGAGACCAGCTAAGCCGCCCAAGTTTATGACACTTCTGGGTGGGAAAAGAGGGTCCTGGCACAACCTTGAACTGAGCCGGCAGAGGGCAACAGGAGATGTTTCTCTGGGTGATAACGGTCAGCCCTGTGCACGGATTTTTTGTTCCTGTGTTATTTTGAGTTCCTGAACCTATGCAGTAATTGTAATGACAAACATTTAAATAGCTATTTTTGATGTCACCCTCTGACTTTTCCTTTCCCCTTACTTTTGATACCCAGATATTTTAGGCAGAAACATGCTATCAAATAAAAGATTCCTTTCTTTTCCACCGAACTTATCTTTGGAGATTTGCCTGGTAGGTGGTAAGAGGTGGGACCCTTCCCTGGTACTGGTTGGGTTTGGTAACAGAAAAATATAACACACCTTTCCAGAGCCTTTCAACCATTCACCTGTGTTTTTGTCCTTGGCGAGGGGAAATGCCACCCCATGTGTGTCCATCAGTCCTCGCCCCCAGAAGTTATGTTCGGCACCTGAAAGCAAGGGGTCTGCTGTGCTGCACCAGGTTCGGTGCCAGGGGCAGGGCCATCTCCAGCCTGAGGAGAAAGGCCATGGCTCTCAGGGGTGCAGGGCACTACGATAACCACTGGCTTTCTGCTGGTACCTGTCACCGGCTTCCTCACCTGAATGTGGGGGATTGCCTGCATTCCCTAAAATGTTTTCATTTCATCTGGCTGGTGTGGCTCAGTGGACTGACTGCTGGTCTGCAAACTGGAAGGTCGCTGCTTGGATTCCTGTCAGGGCACGTGCCTGGGTTGCGCACTGGGTCCCTAGTTTGGGGCATGTGAGAGGCAACCAATCGATGTTTCTCTCCCTCTCTTTCTCCCTCCCTTCCCACCTCTCCAAACACAAATAAATAAACACAACCTTTCTTAAAAAAATGTTTTCATTTCTTGGTGTTTCCCAGACCCTCTACAACGTGAGAGATCAGGAAAGAAGCTAGGATAGTGTTATATATGTATATTTTTCTTTATTTTTATTAATACAGTATTTGCCTTTTTTCTGCCGAATCCCTAGCCAGTCACTTCCCCCAGGCTGCCTGGGGAGGTACAGGAAAAGGAACATACAGGGCAGACAAGACACATGGAGAAAGAACTAGGGGAGGTGGTGATGGCTTCTTCACATGGTGAAGAGGTTGAGAAAAGCCACCATCAGGCAAAAGAGCACCATGGACTCAAAGCCCGTAA
Source organism: Anoura caudifer (assembly GCA_004027475.1). NCBI lineage: Eukaryota > Metazoa > Chordata > Mammalia > Chiroptera > Phyllostomidae > Anoura > Anoura caudifer. Next base: position 81,127 of record PVKU01007736.1, on the reverse strand, counting down.
TGGAGTAGAAGAGCTGTTGCTTCAGAGAAGGGTTCCTGGCATAACCAACGATGAGGCTCCCAAACACAGTCCCAATTCCAGCCCGAGCCTGCTGCCCCTACTGTGGTAGCCCCAGCCCCAATGAACTTCACTGTTGTGCCGATATCCCCTGAAATGGCCCTGGTTTGGAAGCTGCTAGAAATAAGTGAGGTCAGAGGACGTGAGGCTGCCAAGCTGCCGAGGCTCTCATTTGTCAGTGTCTCTGTTCATTTCAGCACCACCGCAGATAGTGACCTGCTCTGCAGCTGAGAGGTGCTCCTGACCAGGGGGCGCGGGGTGGGGGGGTGGCGCAGTGGCGCAAACTTGGAGCAGGTGTACACTTCCAGGGGGTGAGAGGCTGTGGCCGGAGAGCTGCTCTTGAAGACAGAAAGGCATGGGGAGCAGAGTATGTGTGCACGCGCGTGAGTGTGTGTGCACGTATATATATTTTAACTTTTCTCCCCTCTTCTGGTATCTGGGCAAGTTCAAGCCAATAGTCACAAAGGGCAGTAGCTCTGGCTCAGAGAAACATCTCTTCAGCCTCCACCCAGATGATGCTTTATGGCCAGTCTAAACAGGGGCCGTGGATCTATATATTCACTTATTCAATCTTGTGAACTTTTTAAAAAAAGATTTTATTTCCAGACAGAGAAGGGAAGAGGGAGAAAAACATCAGTGTGTGGTTGCCTTTTGCACACCCACTGGGGACCTGGCCCACAACCCAGGCATGTGCCCCGACTGGGAATTGAACCAGTGACCCTTTGGTTTGCAGGCTGGTGCTCAATCCACTGAGCCACACGAGGGCAATCTTGTGAGCTTTCATCACAGTATTTCTGGTACCCACAGGGTTTGGTTCAAGTGCTTGACAAACTATGCTGACCTTGTAAGGCCTGAGTCAACCTCCCCTGCCAGCACCCATCTACGGGGTGGTCCAAGGAGGCTGGCAGTGCCAGGGCAGATGTAGGTCACCGAGGCCATGAGTGGAAAGGGCTACCAGAAGAAATGGGGTCTCCGCCTTGCCTTCTGTGGCTTACATGCACCAGATCCTGGCCAGCAAAGCCCATGGTCAGGCTTTGGCCAATGAAGAAACAGGTCTTTGGCCAATGATTAGCCTGTGTCTCAGATACGAGGTGATAGCTGCTCCTGTCTGGAGCCCTAAAACCCTAGATCAGGGGTCAGCAAACTTCTGTAAAAGCCATATAACAAATATTTTAGACTTTGCAAGTCATATATGGCCCCTGTTGCAAATAATCATCTCTGCCATTTTAGCAACCAAGTAGTCAATGAATGGGTGTGGATGTATTCCAACAAAACTTTATTTACAAAAACACGTAGTAGGCCAGATGTGGCTCATGGGCTACACAACCTGCCAACCACTGACTGCCCTCGATGATACTCAGGAGGTGACCTGGAGACTACGGTCCAGTCTGCTCCTCTGTAAGTTGGATACCTCTGGGGTCCAACAGTTTTACATGGGGCAGAAAAGGGTGCTGAGGGTGGGAGTTTCTGACCAAGTGGTAGGTGCAGAGGCCAGAACATGAGGGCCACACTGGAACAGGCTGAGCTTCCTTCTTCACACGAAACACCACTGCTTTATTCCAGGTCAGACTCAATGCTCATAAACTTCTACACACAGTTCCTGTGCAGGCACTGTCCTTAATGGGCCCTTAGGGGCCCTTAGGAGCCCTTGCGCTGTGGCCTGGCCACCAGCCCCTCCCTGGTGATGGCCCAGTTGTAGCTCTTAGGGGAGTCCAGAGCTTCTTCTATCCGAGCATCCAGGTTCTCACGGGTGATGAAGTTTTTTGCTTCCTCCTATTGGGAGAAGGAAGGCCAGCTGAATGGGAGCCCCCAGCACACACCAGCCTGCAGAAGCTGCTGGCCTTCAGCCCACTGACAGAGAGGCTCCAGCTCTCCCCTGGGAGGCACGCTTGCAGCCCAGGTCCTCTTTGCGTGCCCTGCTGACCTTCCAACAGCCCTGCCACATTCCTCTTTCTTAATCATCCACTGGACACCTCTGCCAGAACCACAGCATGCCAGCTGTGACAAGCTAGTGTCCTGCAGGGTAGCATAGCTCCCTCAATGTTACCTCTTAACCCCTCCTCCTCTATTACTTTAATTCAAGCCTCATTCATTCTTGCTGGATCACTCCTGCCAACCTAGCCCACATAATTAACCCTTCAGTGACTTTACCACCCATTAGGCAAAATACAAACTCTTTGTGGATTGTGGGGGTCCCTCCCTCAGACACCAGCTTACCACTCACCAGCTACCTGAACACCTTACCATGTTGATTGTTACTTCCAGCTCTTTCCGCGTGTCACACACTCTCCTGGCTCTCCGCTCTCAAATTCCCACCTGCTAACTAGCTCCCAAGACTGCTCTCTCTATCTGCCCGAGCCAATGCCCCACTTCGCTGCACCCAGGCCTCCAGCCCCACCCCTTGGAGACGCGGCCCACCTGCAGCTGCAGCAGTTCTTGCTCCTTGAGCTGCACCCAGGCCTGTGTCTCTCGGGCCTTACGGGCCTTCTCCTCGGCCTGCCGCTGCTCCTGCTCCCGCGCCTCCTTCCGCAGCCTCTCTATCCTGGTAAGAGCAAGAGGCTGAGACTGAGCTGGCTAGGTTCCCCGCGAGCCAGCCGGGTGTCCCTGTCCCGCTCGGCTCACCGCAGCTCGTGCAGCCGCCGGTTCTCCGCCTGGTTCCAGGCCATCAGGTTCTGGTGTTCAGTGGCGTCCTCCAGAGCCTTGCGCTCTGCCAAGATCCCTGTCCGGGCCTCCTTTATCTTCCTCTGCACCTCGGACACGAACTCCAGCCTGGGAAGAGACGCGCCCGAAGTCGACACCCTCTTAGTCTGCCCACCGCAACACACATTACCGGCGGCCGCCTCCCCCTCCGTCACACACACCTGAGAGCGCGCACCGTTTGGCGGTACTGCCGGTAACGCTCCGTCAGCACGTAGAACTCCGCAGGATCCACCGCGGGCGGGGTCACCACGCGCCCGACCTTGGACTTGGCCGGCGGGTCGTGACGGGTCTTGCGGCCCCGCGCGGGTAGCAGCAGCACGGCCGGGGGCCCGCACCGGGGCCGCACACCCAGGTGGTTCAACGCGCGCAGCATTACCCAGTCCACCTCGCATCCGGAGAGCCGCACGGCATCACGGAGGCCCGGAAGCGGGCGCGGGGCACCATGGGACATGGAGTCCCGAGTCTATCCTCACTCCACCTTGGTTCCTTGGAGCCCGCTCCCCGCGGCAGGCGAGACTAGCCTGCGGATGTCTGCCGCCGTGCCCTGCTCGCAGGCTCTGATTGCGCCCTCCCTGCGGAGCCCCGTCTTGCCCCGTATCCCTTTCGCTTGCGGGCTGGGCCCGAGTCCCTCCAGACCCTGCGCGGGAAAGGGTCTCCGCGTAGTGGGAGAGGAAGAGGAAGGAGAGAATTCCATGCAGTTGCGCCGGGCATCTCACATCTTTATTGGGCGGCAGGGCTCAGCGCTCGGGGTCCAGTCTATGGGGAAAGGGGACGGTCGTTCCAGCGGAAACTCTGGTCATCTGGCCGCAGAGTTGCGGCTTGGCCCTTAGCGTCCGCCCCGCTCCCGACCCAGCTTCGCGGAGCAGGATGCGGCCGCCCGCGTATAGACAGGCTCCTACGCCTCAAGTACTCAGCTTGGGGGGCCTCCATCTCCCTGGCCATGCGGCTGTCCCTAAACAAGCCTGATACGTAAAAACCTGAGCTCATAGGGATTTACATTAGGAGGTAAGGTTTTGGCTTATAGGAATCTACTACTTTCTCCTTTAGTTACCGGTGCACTTTAAAACATAATGTGCAAAATAGTAATACTCCATCTCCACACACCGGTGTTCTGATATGCAATCACTGTCATTTCTAGTGCCCTGACGATGACCACCTGGCCCTCCAGGCCTTGCTACCTGTGTGAGAGCGCATCGCTCACCTCTTTCCATTGGCAGGGGGACACACTGGCTTCCCTAGACAAGAAGGCTGGGAGACCCCCACTGCAGTCACTGTCTTATTTATGGAGGTTTTGCTAGTACAATTATTTCCTACTCCACTAGTGACTCTTAATCTTTAATTTAACATAATTATCTTACAAATTGTCTAGAATCCGGGGAAATAGGAAGAATAGCAGGTGACACCTTGCTTATGCGCAGCAAGGGCAGCAAGGGCTGGGGGTGCTGCCCAGGGGGCATCTCAGTGTTGTCTAGTCCCTCTTCCATCCACATAGCCCCCAGTCCTTAGCCTCCATGGCCCCTCTCACCCTACCTACCAGCAGTGTCTGCACCTACCAGGTGCTGCTTTCCACGGACAGTCCGTGGGCCTGTGGTCCTTCGCTCCCAGGTACATTTTCCCCAGGATGGGGAGTGGGGGAGCCAGGGCACCGCCATGGAGGCTACAGGCAATCTGGTCTGGGCTGCCTGCAGCAGTGCCCAGAACCCACAGAAGGGAAAAAAGCCCTGGCCCTTGTGGCTCAGTTGGTTGGGCTTCTTCCCGCGAGGCAAAGGATTGCAGGTGTGATTCCCAGTGGGGGCACGGGCCAGGACCATGGGCCCTGTCTCCAGTGGGGATGCATGTGAGAGGCAACCCATCAATGTTTTTCACATTGATGTTTCTCTCCCTCTTTCTCCCTCCTTCTCCTCTCTAAAAATAAATAAAATTTTGAAAAAGAAGGGAGCTGAGACTTCCTGCCCTCACTACCCCCCACCCAAGGCTCAAGGTAGGTGAAGGAGCCCCAGCCAGCATCTTCTTCCTCCCACTCAGGCTAGGGGGACCCATCACCCACCTGAAGACCTTGGGGCATGCTGGAAGTGCAGGGGTGAGCTGGAGCCTTGCTTTCCTCCAGGGTACCAGCCATGGGCTCTCTTCAAAGGTCCAAGGCAGCTGCAGCAGCAGGTGGCCTAGCCTGGGGATGGCCATGGCAGGGCTGTTCCCATGGACAGTGGACAGCACTCAAGGAGCCTGACACTTCCATGCACAATCCCCTGCACTTCCTCCAGGGTCCCTTTGGACAACTGGCACTTCAGGGGCAGATTTAGTGTCTCCTAATGCCCTTCCCTCTTCTGCCACTGCTCCTCATCCCAAGACTACAGGGGTCCCGACCCTGAGGGCTCCTGGCAACTAGCCTTCTCCTGGAGCCTCAGAGCCTGGAGATTATCAGCCAGCTGGGGGCCAACCGCAGTCAGTCAGGCCTACCCTCCTTTCTTGGGTTCCAGAAATGGGAGAAAGTTGGAGAGAGAAATGGGCCAGTGGATGGTCAGGGAAAAGGGAGTTCTCCATGAGACAGGCAGCAACATGGAGGCAACTGGAGACACCTGGTGCTGGGAGACCAGAGTGGCAGGTCCTCTGCCACTTGGCCCTGTGGCTTACCATACTTCTTCCTGGGCAGGTGGGGATGTGAATGTGTGGTGGTGACAGGGTCAAGTGCTTCTACCTTATGTCCCTCCCACACTAGGGGCAGCAGGCACAGGTTTTGTTGGAGAGGAAGGAAAGTGGGATTTTGGGGGCATGTTCATGGGTGGAGAGATTTGGGAGGAAGGGGAGCTACCCACCCAGGATGGAGCTCCATCCAAGTCCCAGCCCTTGGGGAGGGCAGCCTCCTCACTTAGAGCTGTGGCTTCTTGAGGTGGCTCCTCCAGGCAGCAGGGGGACCCGAGAACCCCAGGATTTATTGATCAGGTGGCTCCATCCCCTGCTCCAGGCCACAGATGCCAGTGATGTTTTCAGAGGGAAAAGGGAGCAGCTCACCACCCAGTCTTCTTCCCTTATCACTGCACGTTCCCAGTTATTTGCAGCCACTGACCCTAGGATCACCAGACTGACGCTCCCTTCCTACATCTTCACACTTTTCAGGCTGCCTCCTCAGGCTCCTGTCCCTAGGCCTAAAAAGCCTTTTCTGATCCAAAAAGGAAGCTGTGGCCCTAAGAGGAGCAATGCCTGGGGACAGTTTGAGTTCCACCCAGCTCAGAGCTCCCAGTGGAAAAGTGGTGGCCTGAGGGGGAAGCCCGACAACCTGTTAAGAGATCCAGAGGAGGCCATGACCACTCTTCCTGAGGGATTTTTTGTCCCACTGCAAAATGGGTTTGGGAGAACCAGTCCTCATCCACATACTTGAGGACCAGAGCTGGTAGCTGCAGGTGGAGGTAAGTTTGGGTGGGGCACACCTGCAGGCAGGTGGCCCAAGAAGGCCTATGACACGGGCCAGCTAAGGAGGCTGTGCAGCATCCTGTTGGGCAATCAGCAGCAGGTGGGAATAATTTTGCTTCTCAAGGTTCCAACCCCTCCCCATTCTGTGCTCAGCCCAGGACTATTCCTGGATTTGGGCACAGGTGCCCCGGGACACTCGAAACGTGCTCCTGCCTCTCCGTGTTTGTGGGGCGGAGGCCTGTTTACAGGGTCCACAGCCAGTCTTCGAATTTGAGCTGAACAGCAAATGCAAGGGCCTGGACCAGGCTTGGCATCACGATGGCCAGTCACTGGGAGAGCAGGTGCGTCAAATCCTGTGACAAAGATGGGGGTGGGAATGGCATAATGGGCACCACAGCAGGTCACAGGCACCTGGAACTCAGCTGCCCAGGAAGGGGGGCACACACATGAATTTCCACATGATTTATTTAGCAGGGACCTGAAGTGTGTGTTCAGTTAAATTGTTTTGGAAAAAAACCAACTTTTTCCCCCCTGATGTATTGGTTAACCAAGTAATTTTTAGAAAAATCATTTGTGGTTTAGTGAAAATGATTCTTTGAGTTTAATAAGCAAGCTTAGTTCTGACTTGGGTTTACAGAATGTTTTATTCAAAGTCCCTCAGGCTCACTTTAAAAGGAATGAGGGTGCTTTGTTTTTTCTCTAATTTGTTTGTGGTTTTTCCTAAAAATCCAAACCAGAACAGCTAAGCTTCCCAGGGGAAGCTCTGGGCCCCCTATTTTGGGAAACATACCTACTTCTCAGGAACGTTTGCTATGCGCTTCCAGACTATAAACTCTGCAGTTCCTCCTCCTCTCTCTCAGGACGACACAGAAAGCCATGTGCTCCCCACTGAGTTCCAACTAACTCTCTGCCCCAGGAGAGGACATCATTCCAGTCTGGGAGCTGCTTGTAGTCAGTGGGGAAAACAGAGATGTGGAGCTGAGCGCTCAGGTGCCGCCGGAGCACAGAGGGGCACAAACCCCTCACCAGGTAGTCTGGGTGGTGGAAGAACATGAGCTAGCTAGAATGTTACTGTGTTAAGGAGCAAGATGAAGAGTCAACACAGGAACTGCTAGTGTATCCAAGGGCTGGAGCAAGGTGCGGGTGGGTGTTAAAGGGGTGCAGAGAATGCTGGAGGACTGCAGGAAAGGATGTGGACTTTGGAAAGACTGCATGAAGCCCCGTGCATTGGGAGCATGGGACAGGTGCCTGTGGGTCACCCCATTCACAGAGGCAAGACATGTGGACCTGGAGTTCAGGAGGGGGCTCACGTTTGGAGAAGGTGGACCCACTGCATACAGATGGCAGGAATGCCTGACCTCTGAGGAGGGAGACAGTGGAGAAGCAGCTACAGAGTGAGGCTCAGCGTACAGGCCGCCTTGGCTAGGACAGGTAAGAAAGGAAAGGAAGTGGGAAAGAGGAGTGAGAGTGTACACTTTTTTAAGACGTCTATCATAAACAGGTAAGAATTTAGCCCTGGGGGGAAGTGTTTTTATTTTTAATTGGCAACTTGATCATTTGGTGGGGGAAGTGATGAAGGAAACAGAAACCCCAGGAGAGAGCTAACTTACTGAAGTGAGGTCTCTGAGGGTGTGGCAGACCCCAGAGCGCTTGCCGTGCAGTGGGCACTGGACACCACTCATTCCCTTCCAGAGAAATCCTTGCTGACTGGCTGAGGGGTGGGCACTGAATGAAGTAATCACCTCTGCCCTTCCCACACAATCCTTTCCTTTTAGACTAGACCAGTTCTTAGTGGGTGTATGTCTCCTGAAACCACAGAACCCTGCTTGAAGACGTCTGTTTATTAACCAAGTGCTACTTAAAATATTGGCCCAGCCACTGCCCAAATCAGCATGGGCTCCCACAGAAAACCACGAGGCCTCCATGGCGTGCAGCTGCACTGTACCAGTCCTGGTAACAGGAGGTGGGCAGCCTGAGTAGGAGGGGAGGCATTGCATGTGGAGGGCTCTCCTGCAAGCTCCCCTGTGGAGCTTGCTGACCCAAGGCCTACTCTCTTCCATATGCCTCAACTTGGGTCACACAGAGGCATCCCAAGTAGCCTGTGAGGAGCCAGGGTCTCTTCCCAATCATAGCACCCCTCATCAGAAGTTCATCAAATTCTTTGTTTAATTTATCCATGCTTCTTTTAAAACTACTGAAATTTGCGTTTATTGCCCCTTGGAGTTCCTTAGTTCGTACAGAGGGACCATGTACCTTACTGACACACACGCCCCTTGCAAGCTTCCAGAGGCGGTCTGTCGTGACAGTGTCCCCGCAGACCTCCTGAACATTCGGTCCCACCTTGGAGCCACTGTGTCTTTGCTGGCTGGGACTCCGCGGTGCTCTGTAATGCGGCTCCACACAACTTTTCCTCCTTTCTCTCACCTACATGATCAGCATCCCTTGGATCCAATTCAAGTCTCACCTCTTCCAAGCAGCACAGCAGTACTGCTATCTCAAGTGTGCCTTCACGGTCCAGGCTAGGGTGCTACCTCTCACTCCTGGCAACCTGAGGAAGCTCAGGGCCTGCACCTGCTCCCCAAGAAAAGCCCCGCAGGCCCCAAGTCTCCCTTAGCCCTGCACTGAGAGCCATGGCAATAAGCTTGCTCTCTTGTTCCCATGATGAGCTGCTCATGAGCACAGCAGGCAGTGGACAGACCCACCCTCCTAGCTGTGCTCCCAAAGACTGTTTCCCAGCATTCCCTGTAGCTAGGTTCTGGCCAGTGGGATAGGTGTGAAAATGGTAAGTGCGAATTTTGTTTAATGTCCTTTAAAATGAAGTTGCTTGCTCTCCACGCTCTCTTTTGGTTCTCCATGGGAAAAGGCAGTGATCTAGCTCCAACCAAGAAAAGAGTAGCACCCAGACAGACACTGGGATCGTGCGATGGGGCAATCCTGGGTCTCTGTTAGGTGAGGAATAAATGAACATCCACTTCATTTGAGGCACAGAAATTAAGACGATTTTGTCTAATAACCAAGCTCAAAATCAACTTGGAATCTAAGACTCCCACCATCCAGGATCTGAGGCACTTGCACATAAAAGCCCTGGAAATGAGGACAGATACGAAAGATGACTGAGGCTATTTAACACTGTAAATATGAGTAGAAAGACTTGTTCTGGACAGTGACACAATCCAGATGGTTCTGTAGCAGAGCACCAGAAGGTCAGACTGGCCTTAGCCCTGAGCCACCTCCTCTCTCCTCTGTGCCCTAGGCCATCTTCCCAGGGAGCCAGGTTGGCTGGGACCACCGCACCAAAGATGTGCTGGGGCGGGGGGCAGGCGGGTCCTTGGTGACTAGCCAAGAGCTGGAGGGGCTGCGCTTACTGGGACGGAGGAGAGGTGAGGGCTACGGCCCCTCTGCTGCCAGCTGAGACAGAACAGTAACAGCAGGGTCGGGAGTGGCCTAGGAGGGCCCCAGCCCTGACAGGGCTGCCCCACCCCTGACAAAGGGAGAGACATTTCCTCTGGGAGGCAAAGCTTTTATTACCTGATAATCCCTAGTGTGGTGACAGAGATACTGCCCTGGTCCCCTTACTCCCACGGTGGAGGTGAGTGGTGGGAGGAGGAGCTGGGTAGACACGGGAAGGGAGGGGAGGGATTATTTACAGAGCGGGGAGGGAACAGTGGCCTGAAAGGACGCTGGGACAACCAATTTCCTCAAGAGCTCCGAGAACTTTGTGCTTTTTTTCCTTAGCTGATGTCAAGCTACCTGGAAAGGGTTTTGTGTTTCTTCTTCAGGAAAAGATATATAAACCACAGAACGATGCAGCCAATTTCCAGGCAGAGGATTTCACGATATCAATCCAAACATCACACTATTTAATTCCCCAATAAAACATTGGAAAAAGGACTATCAGTGCTAACACATTTACATATAAAATCTCCACCTAATAAGTAATAGAAGCCTATGTACCAATTTCTAAAACAGTTATAAGATATATACACAATTTTGGGTATATTAACAAAACAGAATATTACAAAATATTAAAGGCAATTCTCCTGTCCACGGGTCTCATCACCTCTTACTTGAAATTGGCATAATCTGAAAATGCGTCAATATATTCCTGCACCACCTTGTAGCAGAACTCATACTGTTCCTGGAGAGTGAAAGGAGGGGGGAAAAGCCAGGGTTACTGAAGCAAACAACATACATGCAGTTTCTGCCAGGGTTCTGACAGCCTCCCTCTCCTGGGTGAGATCAGCTAATCCTGTACAGATGGAGGCGACCAGAGAGGAAGGGGTCAGATGTGCAAGCCGGCTTGGCACAGCAGGTGGGGAGACAGCTCTCTGTGGCCCACACCTCACTATGGCTATTAGGCTCAAGGTACCTCATTAATTCCCAAACATCTTAAAATTTACTTTTCTTTCCCCTTCAGATAGTTCTAGCTCCACAGGGTTGAGAAACCCTTTTGGATGTCTGTCCCCATCCTCAGTGGTTACTGTCAGGAACCAGACTTCTTAACAGGGAGCCTGAGCAGAAGAGAGGACACACTCCTGAGTCTTCCCCACCTCAGAACTCATGGAGAAGTGTAGACAAGCCCTTGGGGTACCCTGCACCCCATTCCAGCCTTTCCGGAGGCCACAAGGCCCAACATGATTTGAGGGTTCCCTGCCCTGGCCAGGCAGGGGGTGCGCCAGTAAGAGAGTGACTACCCTCCCACTGTTTTCACTGTCTCCCAAGGCTTGTTCTGCCTGGGGCATCCTGGGGAAGGGTGGGTCTGCGGCTACACGGGCTTCTGACAACCAGATTGGGCCCCTGGGAAGATGAAGTAACCCTGACAAAGAAAGGCTACAGATGGTGCAGTGGTGTGGACAGCGGTGGTAAGCATACCAGTGTCTGGACCATGTGTGGCCTCTGCAGCCGCAGGCTCTTGACGGTCTGGAAGACATCCAGAATCCCCTCCGCTTTCACCCGTTCCAGGACTGTGCTTAGGGCACAGAAGGTCCCCGTCCGTCCTGCCCCAGCACTGTAATAAAGGAGACACACTTAACACACCAGCCCTCCGTGCTGATGAGGCAAGCTGACAGTGGCAATGAGCGGATAATGGCTGAGGTTGGTGCTGGGGGTGGGGCAGGAGGCCCAACTGCTCCTCACCACATTAAGCCCTTGCTCACACAGCTCTGGAGAGGCAGGTGCACCCCTGCTTCCCTTCCTGCACAGCCCACTTTCCCTGGCAAGCGTATGGCCCATGGGATAGTGAAGAACGTCAAACCCCCACCCACCAAGCCTTTGCTGTCTACCTACAACCATGCTTGGGTTGCCCTGACCTGCTGCTCACTCGTTAGAGTTCTAGTCCTCTCCTGACCCTGGCAAACGCTGCCCCTCTGCACTGGTGTGTGCTGGTTCTTTCCCATGCCTCTCATTTTCTTCCTAAATCCCAGGAATTTGGATTCTCACCATGGCACTGCCCCCGTTTAATGTTATCAGTTGATCACTCATCACACTCCACTGAGTGCCTGCAGTGTGGGACTTTGGTGGGCAGCAGGAGCCCCAGAGAATAAGGTACACAGCATGGGAAGGAGAAAGAGAAACAGGAGTTCTAGGCAGGGTGGGGAGGAAGGCTCTTGTGAGCAGGCTGGTGAGGGAAGGCTCTCTGCCACATGAGTGGAGCCTGGAAGAAGGTGCCTAGGCTGGATGGCCGTCTGGAAAATGAGCATCTCAGGCATAAGGCAGGAGAGTGCTGGGGTGCAGTCAGAGCCCTCAGGAAGAATGTCAGTTCCCTGGGTGCACCTCCGCCTGGTCTGGGCAAGGAGCCCTCAGGTCATTTTGGGCCTTATGAACCATTGTTAGATTCTAAGTAAAGGAGTGGTGTGGTCTTGCTCGTTTTAAAATGTTATCTCAGGCTTCCGTGTTGAGAACAGAGGGGAAGGGTGGACACGAGAAAAGCAGTGAGGCTCGTATAATTACTGGGAAAAGGAGAAGGTGGCTTGCACAGAGGAGTCGTGGTGGAGGGAGTGGGAAACACTGGATTCTGAAATTATTTTGCATGTAGAGCAAAGCAGAGCTTTAGATGTGCATGTGTGAGGAAAAAAAGAAGAGAACAGGATGGCTCCAAGGCACCTCACCTGAGTCAGGGGTGACTGAAATGCTGCTTACTGATTTGGGGAAGATTGTGGAAACAGTAGGCTTGGAAAGAAGGTCAGGAGTTCTGATTGAAACCCTTTAAAAGAAAATGCTCACGTGGAAATGTTGAGTAGGTAACTAGATATGTAAACCTGGAGTTTAGGGGAGAGGCTGATTGGTGATACAGATTTGGGTGTTGGTATCAATGCCAGGAGACTCAGATGGGCTCGCCTAGGGGAGTGACTGTTAGCTGACATAGAAGAGGTCCAAGAACTGGGCTCTGGACCACAGATGGAGAGGAATTGGCAAAGTAGACAGAAGAAGAACAGCTAATGATGATAAAAACCAAGAGAGAAGCTATGCCAAAAGCATTCCACAGAGACATGAGTGATCAACTGTCTAGTACTGATGAAGTTTAAGAATAACGAGAGTGAGAAATGATCACTGGACTCAGCAATGTGAAGGTGACAGGTGGCCCTCACAGGGGCAGCTGTAATAGAGTGAGTGTGTTTACCTGGAATGGGATCAAGACAGGTACTGGAGAGTTAGTATGAATGATCTTTTGAGAAGCTTTATTATTAAGGAAAATAGAGAAATAGCTGGAGGGGAATTGGAGGCAAGAGTTTATTTATTTTTTAAATATTAAGATGAGAGAAATGATAGCATATTTATATGAAGATATAAATTAGTTAATCAGGTAGTTATCATATAGGACAGAGAAGCCCTTGAGGAGATAAAATTGGAGGGACAGAGTTGGTAACCAAGTGGAAGGTGGGGTACAGACAGGCTCTAGTGTGGCTCCCAAGATCCCTGCCTCCTGGTGTTCATGCCCTTGTATTATCCCCCTCCCCTGAGTGTGGGAGGGACCCATAATGTGCTTCTACCCAAAAGAATCAAGCAAGGGGATGGCCCAGGACTTCCAGCCAAGATGGAGGTGTAGGTGGACACACTGTGCCTCCTCGTACAACCAAAATTAAGAACAACAAAGATTTAGAAACAAGAGAACAAGCAGAACTGATAGAAAATTGAACTGTAGGGAAGCTCAACAACCATTCATCAAGACCAGTAAGAGGGGCGGAGTCCCTGCAAGAAAAAGTGGAGGTTGGTGGACCCAGGGGTGCATGCAGCAGCAGCTGGCAGACCTCAGGCGCACAGGCGGCAGATAGCAGACCCTGGGCACAGGGTGGCAATGGTGCAGACCCAGTGAAGCCACACAAGGCGGCTGGCTGACCAGGTGGTCCCACATTTGCACGCAGAAAATCCAGGCAAAGGAGAAGCAGTGGACGGGACTGGAATCCGAGAGAGAGCTGAGCAAGCGCCATTGTTCCTTCTTGGACCCCACCCCCACATACAGCATCACTACCCAGCAACTGGGCTGCCCCACCCTGGGGAACACCTAAGGCTCCACCCCTCACAATGTAACAGCCACCACCAGACCAAAAGAAAAACCAAAAATAGCTCAAACGGGAGAACAAATCAAAGCCCCAGAGCCAATTCATCTAAGCGACCAAGAGATAGCCAACCTATCAGATGCACAGTTCAAAGCCCTGGTGATCAGGATGCTCACAGAATTGGTTGATTTTGCTCACAAATTAGATGAAAAAATGAAGGCTACAATAAGTGAAATGAAGAAAAACACACAGGGAACCAATAGAGATGGGAAGAAAACTGGGACTCAAATCAATGGAGTGGACCAGAAGGAAGAAAGAAACAACCAAACAGAAAAGAAGGAAGAAACAAGAATTGGAAAAAATGAGGAGAGGCTTAGGAACCTCCAGGACATCTTGAAACGTCCCAACATCCGAATTATAGGGGTACCAAAAGGGGAAGAAGAAGAGCAACAAGTGGAAAACTTATTTCAACAAATAATAAAGGAGAGCTTCCCCAACCTGACAAAGGAAATAGACTTCCAGGAAGTCCAGGAAGCTCAGAGGGTCCCAAAGAAGTTGGACCCAAGGAAGCACATACCAAGGCACATCATAATTCCATCAGCCAAGATTAAAATGAAGGAGAGAATTCTAGAAGCAGCAAGGGATAAGGGCAGAGTCACCTACAAAGGAGTTCCCATCAGACTGTCAGCTGATTTCTCAAAAGAGACCTTACAGGCAAGAAGGGGCTGAAAAGAAGTATTCTAAGTCATGAAAGTCAAGGACCTACATCCAACATTGCTCTATCCAGCAAAGCTGTCATTTAGAATGGAAGGGAAGATAAAGTGCTTCTCAGGTAAGGTCAAGTTAAAGGAGTTCATCATCACCAAGCCCTTGTTATATGAAATGTTAAAGGGACTTACCTAAGAAAAAGAACATAAAAAATGATAGTAAAAAGACAGCAAACTCACAGATATTAACAACCACACCTAAAACAAAAGCAAACTAAGCAAACAGCTGGAACAAGAGCAGAAACACAGAAATGGAGATCACATGTAGGGTTAGCAACAGGGGAGTGGGAGGAGGAGAGAGGGGGAAAAGGTACAGAGAATAAGTAGCATAGACGGTGGGTAGAAAATAGACAGGGGGAGGGCAAGAATAGTGTGGGAAATGTAGAAGCTAAAGAACTTATGACACATGGACATGAACTAAAGGGGGGGAAATGTGGGTGGGAGAGGGTATGCAGGGTGGAGGGGAATGATGGGGGAGAAATGGGACAATTGTATGCTATAACTGTAATAGCATAATCAATAAAATATATTAAAAAGAGAAAAAAAGAATCAAGCAAGGGTGATAGCATGTATGCAATTATACATACGTGATTATGTAACTTGAGATCATAAGCCTGTCTGGCAAGGAGATGCTCTTTCCTTTGCTGGCTTAGAAAAAGCAAGTAAGCATACCAGGAAGGTCACATGGCAAGAAACTTCAAACAAGAGGCCCTCAGTCCAACAGCCTACAAGGAACTGAGTGCTACCAATAACCAAGTGAGCTGGGAGATGGACCCTTTCCCATTTGAGCCTCAGGTGGGCCCACAGCCCTGGTCAGCACCTTGAATGCAGTCTTGTGAGACCCTGAAGTGCAAGACTCAGCTGGGAAATGCTCAGACTCCTGAGCAAAGAGACTGTGATATGAATTTGTGTTGTTTCCAGATGCTCAGTTTGTGGCAATATCACCCAATAATAGATGAGGAATGCAGCTGCATTCAGAGAGGTCAGGCAACTCATCCACTGACCATAAAAGGCCGCAGGGTCCACAGTACCAGTACGGGCAGACGGGAGCTTCGGCGGTGGGAGTATGTGGAAGTTCTTCCTGATTGCTTCTCTTTTGTTAGTCAAACAGAAAACATAGTCAACTCTTAAAAATGAGGATGGGTGAGGTGTTGGAGGTTTGAGGTCTGAAATAAGGTAGGAAATAATCATCTACGAAAAAGGCTGGCAAGTTAGAAAATATCTAGGGTTTTGCTGGGAAGAGACAAAATCAAATTGTAACTGGGCAATTGTAACTCCTTGTGTGCTGAGCAGCAGCAGTGTGAGATGCGGAGGGCACCGCTCGGTCTCAGCGCTACCGCTGGGGCCAAGAGCAGCCATGGCTAATCCATAACTCGTGAGCATTGCAACGTTCCAATAAAACTGGAGTTTTATGTAATTTTCATGTCATGAAATATTATTCTTTTGATTTAAAAAAAACATTCAAAAATATAAAAATAGTGTTGGCTGGTGTGGCTCAGTTGGTTGGGCATTATCCCACAAAGCGAAAGGTCGCTGACTTGATTCCCAGTCAGGCACCTGCCTGGGTGGCCGGCCAGTCCCCAGCTGGAGTGCACGCGACAAGCAGCCCGTAGACGTTTCTCTTACACACTGATGTACCTCTTCCTCTATTTCTCCCTCTCTTACCCCTCTCTCTAAAAGTAAATAAATAACATCTTTAAAAAAAGAACTTAGCTCGCAGGCTCACATGAAACCAGGTGGCAGGCTGGATCTGGTGCTGGGCCCTACTTGGCCTCGCTCTGCTCTAGGAGGCTGGGAGATGCAGGAGGACTGCAAGGCGGCACTAAGGGCCAACCATGAGGCCAAGGGTAGAAACATTAACAGGAAACCCCATAACACAGCGCTTTTCTTCAGCCACATTCAGCCACATGCTACAAGTACAGGGTAGTTGGAGAATCTGGGATGTCCTAAGAGAGGGTGACCAAGGGTAAAGCGTGGACATGAAGTATTTAGGCCACAGAAACGTTTTCATTTTGCCAATCCAATGGGCAAGAGCCATGTTTCATTGCTTTCACTCTCATTTCTCATCTTACTAGTAAGGTTCATCTTTTCATGTTTATATGCATTCTTTGCCTCTTTTTCTTCTTCACTTTTTAAAATGATTTATTTTTATACAGACAATTAATTAGCATAGTTCACATTTCAAGAAGGTCTCGGACAGTGACAAGTCTCCTCCCTACCGCATCTCTCTGCCCTGCACTCTCCCCTGGTGCACAAGCATTGCCATCAGGCCCCGTGTGTCCCTGCAGAGATGTCTTACGCACATACCAACATAAACATACACATGTCCCTTCCCTGTGTCCCGCAGCTTTTCTCACCAAGCACTACATCTGGAGGATTATTCCGTACCAGTCTCATACTCAAAGGATAAGTATCAGAGCATCCTGAAACCAGTCCTTATTAATGTGTGTTTAATACTTATAATCTGTTACTACTGGAAGCAATGCTTCAATCCTTGTAATTATTTCATTTTGGCCACTTGAGAACTTTTACTGGATATATTACTAGAAGTTCTTTTGCTTGTTTTTTGATTTTCAAAACTAATTTATAGGAATTTTTAATATTGTTGTTTCCCCTTTAAAAGGGTTATTTCTTTCCTAGTTATAAAAGCAACACAAACTCATGGTAAATATTTTTTCTAAAATGCAACAGCGAATAACGTGCTCCAAAGAAAATTCACCTTCCCCCCACCAGCGAAACCCCTTACCATCTTTCTCTGTCAGTGACACCAACCATTACCAGAGACCCTGTCTCGAACCTAGGAGATGTTCCTGACTCTTTCCTTTCACAACTGTATTCTTAGTCTTTTCCAGCATTCTTCAAACTGTCTTCAATACTGGCTTTTCTCTTGCCCACGTTGTGTAAGGAGGCCAGGTTCCCCCACACATAATGTGTTAAGTACATACCAGGATGCTCTTATCATCTGGCCCTGTCCTGGTCCTCAAACTTGATCACCATATGCTCACCAACAACCCGCTCCTGCCCACCTTTTCCTCACTGTCTGACACACGCTCCCCATCGCCTCCAACCCACCTACTTGTCATCACTTTCTCTCTCTCCCCTCTTAGGGCTGGAGTAAGCAGTACCTGCAGTGCACGGTGATGGGGTGGTTCCCTGACTGCTGCTGCTGCTTCTGCACAGCTGCGATGATGCTGATCATGCCCTTTCCATCGCTGGGAATGCCCACTTCAGGCCAGCCATGGAAGTGGAACTGCCGGATCTGCCTGCTCTTGTTCTCCTTTGGAGAAAGGGCCATCAGAGAGGCAGGGGCACCCACGTTTTCCCATGGGAGAAGCCTCACCCACCAGCCATCTTACCCTGGTGTTGGTGACCAGGAGGTCTCTGACGGTGTAGCTCTCACATTCCTCCTCCTTCTTCAGCTCCACTGTGATGTCTCCATAGGACACCAGTCCATCTGAGGGCCAGTACTGGGCACACTTCTCCTGGGGGGACAAACGGGAGAGTGTAAGGGGCTCAGAATACCATGTGTGGAAGAGGCAGGGCTGCCCAGGAGCAGCCTGCTCCCTTCTCAGTGCTGCTTCTTCCTATCTGACGTACTTCATCCCCAAGGTATCGAGAACTCACAGGGTTATAACGCATACCGTTACCTAAGATCACTCCAATTAACTTCTGATCCTGAAGAGGGCATCTGTACCTAACAACTTATTTCCACTACCAGAGGTAATCACTTTACCAGTGGGTATTACTTACTTACGGTGTGCTTTGCAACACTGACAGGGTCTCTGAAGAACTCAGACCATTGCCTCATGGCTGCATCCAACACAGTGGCAGGATGGAGGGGGCGGAGGAGCAAATATCTTTGTTCCAATTCCCCCCACTTTTTTTTTTTTTTTTGCTCCCTTGGGGTGTCCTCAACATTTTATAGCTGCTTACGTATCAGACTGCTAGCCCAGAAAAACTGACACCAATTACATCACCTCTGCCCAGCCATGGTGCTTCACCACAGCCTAGTCCATAGTATCCCCTCATTCTTTCCCCCTTTATCTCTTCAACCTGCAATGGAACCTCAAAGTTGCTAGCACCTGCATTTCTGTCCTTGCTAGTGAGCAGAAGATGGTTTACTGTCTGTCTTTGTGTTTATGTGGCTCAGTTCCCTCTATCGCTTCTTGTGGGCAGGGGCTGCCTCTCTTCATCTTTGAATTCCCAGGACCTTTCACAATGCCTGCCTATGGTAGGTCTCAGTAAGTGCCTGGTAAATGAATTTGTTCAAGGTCTGTAGACAAGCCAGGATATAAATACATAAATAAAACAAAATACTGTTCATTTCTTTAGAGCATTGTGGGGAAGATCTTAGATATTACATTACCAGCAATTTTTAAATCCTCAACCACAAATGTACCCTATGTCCATTATAAAAGATTTGGGAAAAATAAGTAGAAAAATAAAAATCACGACTGAAAGTCCATCTTAATAAACCTGCTTGCTTTTCATATGTATGATCATTCATTACCCCTTTTATACATAATATTGAACTTATTTTAAGACACAGGATTATTACAGATGTGAATCAAGGAAATGCCATAGACCAGTGCTTTTCTATGAGAGTCTACTAAGAGCCCTTGGTGGTTTTGGGAGTTAGGGCTCTGGGCCCTCTCTTCAACCAGCACAGTTAAGAATAATTCTACTTAAGGATCACCTTAAATAGAGTATATTGGTTTTTAGGGCACTGGTCAGTAGAATGAGTTTTTCTTCCACAGTCACTCCCAAAGCTGCCTTTACATAGTTCTCAGTCAGGACTGAAGACTAGGGCTTTTAAACCATTAAAACTGCTAAGGCCCAAATGGGTTTGAGAGCAACAGAATGTATAAGCTAGAATCGCACAATAATAAGGAAAAAAAAAAAAAACAAAAAAAACAGCAGCAGATCACTGAACACGGGTTTGAACTATAGGGGTCCAGTAATAATGGGGATTTTTTTCATTTATTATATAGTCAATCCTTTGTATCCCCAGGTTTTGCATCTGTGAATTCAAACAACCACAAATCAAAAACAGTATTTTTGATCTGTGGTTGGGAATCTGTGGGGATTCCCAGAACCAATCCCCTGTGGACAGCAAGAGATGACTGAAGTGCTTGGGGAGTCAAAAGTTGTACATGAACTTTCAACTGTGAAGGGGGGTCAGCACCCCAACCCTTGTGTTCAAGGATCAACTGCACTATGGGTCTCACACCTAACAGCTTTCGGATATTTTAGATCTCAGTTTAGGCAAAGAGGCATAACAGAAAAAAAAGAGGCAGATTGGAAGGGGACCCCAGGGATGCAGAGTTGGGGAACTATCAGGAGAGTCTCCGCTTAAAACTGGACAGAGAGATAGTTGGTTAACAGTGAAAGCAAATGGGAGATCTGCTCTGCCCAACTAATAGGGACAAGTACCCACAGTGGTTACATACAATCAAAACGAAGAAGAGGTTAGGTCAGCGCTGTGGAGTGAATTTCAAGGTGACACAGCTACTGCAGGGAGGCAGGCAGGTATGGTGTGCTGAGAGGAAACAAGCCTGGTAAACTTGCAGGGTTAAAATTTAAAGGATGATAAAGTAAAGATAAGCCGCATTAAGAGGACTACAGATGTTGGAGTATTGGCAGGAACTTTTCACCTACAGGTGAAAGCTACAAGGTTTAACTGAGCCCTCCATGTGGGCAGAACACCACAAACAAGGCAGCAGGCTGGACTTAAAGCCAGCTAGCTACTTGAGAGAAAGGGAACGATGGAGGGAAACTGTACTCCCAGAGGCGCCTCTTGTGGCTGTGAGGTGAGAGATGTCAGAAAGCTGTTACTGAAGTAGCATTAGTTTAGAAGGCTGATAAGCTGTTGAAAGGCAAGGTTTTGGAGGAAAAGGCACAGACTTTAGAATATTCAAAAGAAGCAACTTCTTTTGCCCGTATAGTGTAGAGATTTATAGGGAATGACTCTCCTCTAGGATGAAGGGCAGGAGCCCCAGCTCTACTTTTCCTTAGGAGGCAGAAGATGGGCCTGAGGAATCCAGAGCAGGGGCCAGCAGCAGCTATACCCACCATGGCCCAGGGCTAAAAATGCCGTGGGATCCTGCTGAGGATGGAGAGCCCTGCTCACCTGGGAGGTGGGAGGAAAGAGTATGCACGAAGATAGGCTTGAGGGGAGGGAGGATGAACTGTATTAAGGAAAGAAGTAAGAGCGTATGAACTGTCTGGGAACCGAATGGAAGCTCAGACCAAACTGCTTTTCCAGTCCTGACAGAAGTCACTGATTGCACAGATACCAACAGGCTGGGCAATACTGCCTGGAAATGGCTCTTTGGGCACATTTCCAAAAAGTAAGTCCCACATGCCTCTTAGCCACCCCACCCCCACTTTTCACGTGGTCTCTGACTCCTAGAGCCCAGGACCTTTTTGAGCTTACCTGGCCTCTCTCCTCCAGTTCTGTCAGCATCACGATAGAGCAGGATTTCCACTCCCAGATCATTCGCCAGAAGTCCTCAATTGTGTGGAGAAGAGGGCCCTGGCTGGCGATGTAGGAGTCCTTCTGCCTGTAGCCCTGTACAGGCCAGGTTCAATGGTAGGAGTGAGCTGGTTTAATCAGGGAGGAGCTAGTGGAGAAGAGGCTACTAGGAAGGGATGGGGGCTACCTGGAGGCAAACTCATCCCAGGCAGAGCAGCGTTTTAGCCAAGGACCAAACTTTGTCTGACCAGCTGGTCTTTCTATGAGGGTGAGGGAAGGGAGGAGTGAAGTTGGGATGAAGAGAGCAGGAATGGGAAAGATCAGAGTTTCCAACCTTTGGCTGTGGTTTATATTGCGAACTTTTCCTCCAGTGATTGATTACCCTGGTGTGTACCTCTGCTTCCCCTCACCTTCTGCTCTCTGGGACCTGACAGATCTAGGGTAGGGATCAGCTCTGAATTGATGACTGACTCAAAAATGACTCTCCCAGAACTTGAGGGGCAGGGAGACTGCAAGACCCAGATGAATGTCCATGGAACGTTGGGGAATTCAGGGATACAGACAACACTTACGTCAATGAAGGATGCATTCACGTAGTCTGTGTTCTCCTCACCCCTCTTAACTGGAATGATCACTCTGTTGAATTCATCTGCAGGAACGACAGCAGCTTGTGGTTCCCCAATACCACTTGTCTTCTCCTCCCTGTCTTTCCATCTGTCCTCCCTACGCCAGGCCCTGGGCAGATGTAATCTCAGCTGGGCAGTAATATGCCTGTTCCTAGCCCAGGAGGCAGAATCCTTTTGGCCTTCATGCTCTTTTATTTTCAGAAGCCATTAAAGAACTGAGGGCAACAAGCGGCAATGCCATAATTTTTGTCTCTAAGCTGATCGTTAACTAGGACCCGAGAAGTGGAAAAGGTGGAGGGAAAGGTGAGGTGGGGAAAGGACTCTTACATGGAATGATCTGTAAAACCCGGTTCTTCTTCATGTTGGCTGGAAGGTTTCCAGTCCGCATCTTATCATTCTGGATTTTGATTGACGTTAATTTCTGAATTGGGAAGGGGAGGGGAAACATGACCGATCCCAATAACTGAACTTGGTAAGATTATGCCTGTCACTAAACCTGCATCTCTAAGCCACTCTGGCTGCATACAGCACCTCACCAGAACCCTAACATTCATTTCCATATGTCCTTGTTGGAACACTTTCTTCTGTCTTTAAATTCAGTTGAACAAGCTGAAAGAGTATATGGGAAACTGTCTTCCAGGTTTCTGTGGATCCTTCTGGGATTCCCTTTGGCTGGAACTTCATCACCCTGGAGCAAGGATCCCAGCTGCACCCTGCTGTTCCACTCCCAGAGACTGTCACAGACTCTTTAGAAAACTTTGTTCAAACGAACACCACCCTCCTCCCATCCCAATTCTAAAGTCCCTTCTTGACCCTTGCTACTCAAAGTGTAGCTCATAAACCAGCAGCATCAGCCTCATTTTGGTAGAAATGCAGAACCTCAGGCCCTAACTCAGACCTGCTGAATTAGAGCCTTCATCTTAACAGGATCTGGAGGTAATTTGGGTCTCATCATAGTTTGAGAAGGATAGCTTTAAGGAATGTGGTCTTCCCCACCCCAACCCAGAATCTCTTGCCACTGGAGCACTTTGAGGAGAGTGTGAAATATTTCCTAGTTGTGTTGAGAACCATCATCTAATGGCAGGCAGCAGGGGTCAGCAGTCTATCTGGCCTGCTGCCTTTAAAAGCTTTACGGAAACACAGCCACGCTCATTTGTTTCCATAGTGTCTATGGCTGCTTTTGTGCCACAACAGCAGTGTTAAGTAGCTGTAACATGATTGTATAACCCACAAAACTTACAGTACTTACTATTTGGCCCTTAACAGAAAATGTTTGCTCTTTTGTATATTCTAATCACCAGTAGTGACAGGGAAGGAGGCTGGGGGACTTAAGAAAAATACCATCGCCTGTTTCCTCCACAACACAACTCAAGTGATCCCGACGTGCAGGATGGGATAAGAATGACCAGGGTATGAGTAAAGGGCCAGAAACCCACCTCCTTATCCACCCACAGACCTCACAAGGGGTTTCACCATTTGTTGGTAAATCCTCAAGAAGTCAGGCACCCTGTATTTCCCAGATCACATGGATCCTTTAGTCTGAAAAGGTGGTTCAGCTCCAACTCACCTTAAACTCCTCCTCTAATCCATTGTTGCTGGTCCCTGGAATTTTGTTATAAATTTTCTGAAGATGTGTTTCTAAAGAGGTCACTTCCAGTTCTGTGTCTCCATAGAGATAATGCTCCAGAAGGGCTTGGTATATGAAGACGTACTGCATCTGAGAGTGGACAGTGCCTGAGTTCCCAGTTATACATAATTGTCCCTGTGGGAGCAGACCACCCCCTCCCACCCCATTTCCCTCCAGCCCACTTTTCCTTTGATCCTAGCAGAGATAAAACTCTCACTGTCCCAATTCAGTGACCTTGTAATTCATGAGTCTCCCTGGGGGTGCTTAACTTGGGAGGGAGGGTCCTACTCTGGCACCCTTCTGGAGTGGAAGCCTGGAGAGAACAAATCCAACTCCTGCTCATTCTGACAGTGTAGGCTGTCAGAATCTGGTGACATACAAAACCTGGGCCAGCCTGCCTCCCAGAGCTGTACCCTTTGAAGCCCATGCCCTATCCATAGAGATGATCTCATGTGCTGCTCCTGGACACAGCTGAGCTGCTTCACAACCCTGCAGGCTCTGGTTTTCTCTCTGCCTGCATTCCTGCTCCCCTCAGGACCTGTTCCTTATCCTTAGAGCCTAGTGCAAATGATACCTGCCTTCCCAATCCCCCTACATACATTGTCCTGTGCTCCATGGCTCTTTTAATACCTATTTTATCAGGGCCCTTCATTATATTGTATGATAATCATTTACAATAACGTGGGAGGCTAAGTAATCCATGAGGCAGCAAATGTTTTGGTCCTGGAATGTCCCCACCTTGCTTGCTTTGCCCGCAAATCACTCACATCTGTTTGCACCATCTGACAGCGCTGTGCCCGGATCCGGCTCACAAAGCCATACACATCCACCTTCCGCTCTGTATGCATCATGTCCAGCATGGCATCAATGACGACAAAGGTACCTGTCCGACCTACACCCGCACTGTAGCCAGAAAACAGGGGTGTTGTAGGGATGCCCAACATGCCTTGTGGGAGCATACAAGGAGGGGGCAGCACAAGCCAGGCTCCTTCCTCAGGCCTCTAAATTTTAATTCTGAATGTGGTTGAGCTGGCACTCTCAGGGAACCAAGAAACCCCACTGTACCCTGAACTCCTTACCTTTAGCTATTAGGATTAGAGATACTTTGACACTCAGAAAGTCTTGAGGGCTCCCAGGACACAAGGCACTCAACCTAGTTTCCTGACTTCATAGCAGTGGCCTCCCCACCCCCAATACTGGAGGACCGCCTTCTCCTCTTTAGTAATCTCCACCCAGCACTAGAGAGGAGTCTCTCTGGCTGCTGCCCCAGGGACCCCAACAGCTCATCTGCTTTATGCCAGCCTCCTTAGCCAGGGCCTGTGCTTTCCCCTACTCTGGTCACGGGAACAGATTCTGGTATGAATGGGAAGCCAAGGATCATGCCACACTGACCTGCAATGGACCACGATAGCCCCTGCATACTGAGGGTTACAGGCCTTCACCTTCTTGAGGAATTTGAGCATGCCAATTGGGGTGAAAGGTACCCCAAAGTCTGGCCAGCTGGTAAAGTGGAACTGAGTGATGAGGCGTTGTGGCTTTCTGTTGGTCATGTCTCCCACCTGTGAAGTGAGGAAATCCTACGTGTTGGCCCTGATACCCTGGGACGGGAGGGGCAGCCCCAGTGGAGGGAGAGTGAGGCTTAGGGGCCAGGGCCAACTGTGGCTGTCAGTGACAATGGGCAAGTGATAGTATACCCAAGAGAGATTTAATGATGAACAGAGAATCCTCCCTGGGACCCCACTGGGTAGGCTATTACTATTATTCTCAGCCTACTGATATGGAATGTGAAACTCTGAAAAGTTAAATGACCTGGTTAAGGTCCCAGAACTAGTAAAAGTCAAGATTGGAACTAAAATGCAGGTCTCCTGACTCTTGGTCAGCCCCCTTTTTCAGAGCACCACACTGCCCTCAGCTGAAGTCGACCTCTGCTTAGGCCTCCAGGGTCATTCTGGAGGGCCGGGAGCGGGGCCTGTCACATCCTTGATGTCAGGAGTCTTTGGAGAAAGAAAGAAAAAGTGAGTCCAGAACCCAGAAGACTGCACCACCTTGACGGTAAAACTCCATCTCATTAATAATGTTTCTGCCAGTCAAGGAGAAGCTCCTTCCTTAGCTTTGACAAAGACGTTCCCAGAGAGCCCAGATTTCTGGTTTGAGTCCAACACAACACAAAATCAGCATTCCTGACAACCCTGAGTAAGAAGAGGGGGGATAACACAGCCTATTTTGCCCTCTTAATGGTCAGCAGATCCTAAGCAAGAACTGAGAAAGGAGGCAGGAGACAGTACCTGCTGAATGCAGAACTTCCGCACTGTGTAGTCCACCAGGACGGTCACATCCTCCACTGACACACGGATATTCCCATAGGTCCAGCAGCCTTGGTCTGGCCAGTACTGAGCACATTTACACTGGAAAGGAACAGACATGCATCCCCTGACCTCAGACCTCCCGTCCCTGGCAGATGTAAAGGGCCTGAAAGGAAAGGACCACAAAAGCCCAGACTGAAGCTCCGGGAAAGCTTTATGGCCCGTTCTCTCACCTCAGTCAGCTCCACACTTACATATGTGCTCTTTTCTTAAGTTCCTCAGCTTTCATCCTGTTTAGCACAATCTTATTAACTTATGCACTGGCCCAGCCCTATACTTGTTGCTTCCCACCCTCAATCCCTCAATTCAGGGCAAACTGGTCCTACTCTAGAAGCAAGCCTATCTGAATCCCTGGAACCATCAACCCACAAGGAGGCGACCAGGGTGGATTGATGTAGGCTATAAACTTGTAACAAGAGGCCAAGGTCTTCCCTGGTGTCTGGTCCTTGGATGGCTTCCAAGAGCCAGAGATCTAGTTGTAAGAAATGAACCTAAAGCCCAGCCCTAATGCTACCCCTCCTAAACATGTGGACCTGCTCACCAAAACACCAACAACCCAGTGTGGCGATCAAGGTGACTCAAGGGCCACTCTGGAGAAAAACTGTCATGAATGGGGATTTCTCTCTGGGGATTGATCCAGGACTCAGGACTAGTGTTGCCTACAGCCCAGGGAAGGAGCTGGCCAGGTATGGACTTGGCAGCCACAAAAAGAAAAGGACAGTCAGAAGGTTGCTTGCAGGATCAGGCCAGGGCCTCAGGTTCCTTTGCACTTGGCAGGGTCTGTGTTCCCCAAGCTCCCTCAGCTGATTCAGGAGGAGGGACAGGAAACCACAGGAATGAGGGACTGGAGAAGACAGGAGCTTTGTTAGCCAATGGCCCAAGTCTTTCTTCCAAGCTGTTTGGAACCAGGGTGAGTTGTCTGACTACCAGACACAGGGAATATGCCCCAGGCACCCCTAGGGATCATCAGAGGCCTCTGGGACACAGGAAAGTCTGGTAGGCATATCAGCCTAGGTTCTGTCTGCATGAGTAACTGGCAAGGAGCCACAAAGGGTACACAACCCAGACTCAAAAACAGGGCTGCAGCAGAGACTCTCTGCTGGTCATGCCTGTATAAGGGGCCTTCCTATCTAATTTTTCCACTCACCTCTTTTCTTTCCTTTAGGTTGGTCACCATAACAATGGTGGCTGTGTTTTGTTCCCAGATCATCCTCCAGAAATCATTCACTGTTTCTTCTTTTGGTCCTAAAGCAGCCAATAGCAAAAGTGAAGAGAACACATGGCAAGGGGAAGAAAGATGCTGGGAAATTTGGAACATTCATTCTTGACTTTTAGAAACCTATGTCTACATATCCTCATCTAAAGATCCAATTCATTGATCCATCTACCCACCTGCTAACTGAACATTTCCCATGTATCCACCATGTATGTGCTAGATATGTCACTAGAAGTGAAGCAGGAGGTAGGAGACTGTCAAAATATAAAGAGAACATGAACAGTATCTCCCAAGGACGTTACAGTTGAGATTAGAAATAATGATGGTCACCGAATACCACATTATGGTCCAGATAGTGGGCTAAGTGCTTTATATCTCATTTACTTCTTCCCACCATGCTCTGAGGTGGGTGTCATCAGCCACAGAGAGCTTAGGTGACTTGCTCAGGCTAGAATTTAAAATTTACCTCCTACACTGCCTTTCCCAGAAAGCCACTAGATTTCTAAACAAAAATGAGGGGGCCAACAAAGAGAGAGAAAGAAAGAAGATCTAACACAGAAGGGAGGCTAAAGGAATCCCACAGGGTGTTTGGTGAAGGGAAGGCTTGGGATAACTCTGCCAGAGGGTAGGGGGCAAGCAATCCAGGATGGAATTGAAGAAAGATGGTTCTAGAAGAATCCCAAGATAAAACAGTAAACCTCATGTATCTGAGGTTATTGAGAGGAAATTTTTACTTCTATAGAAGAATTTTAGGTGGCAAAAATCAATGCTAGGTATATAAAAACTAAGTGAACAGGAAAAAAGGGTAATCATCAGCTCTCAGAAAAGAGAAAACCAAAAACAAAAAAAAAATTATGTGCTTCAGTAGTGAATAATATTGGTACAGTAGTAATAATGTAAACAACAAATGTTATCTTAACCTCAAATTATAATTTAACTCCCCCCCCAAATAAAAATAAAAAGACAAAAGGAAAAAGAAAAAAAATGTAATTTATCATAACTATTGGGAGACCGGGGAAAAGGGACATTTATATGCATGTCTGTCTGTGAGGTAGTTTGTAAGAGGATTAAATAAATTATTATCTACCATAAGAAGGAGTCAACAGATAAAAACGGCTGTATTAGACTAAAAAGTGTAAGGGAGAAATGGGGAAGAACTTTGTTTTTATAATCCTTGTAATATCTTTTGACTTGCTTAAAAAAGAAAGGAAATTTGACTTTGTATTCCCTTTGGTAAAAATTTAAAAAATAGTATTAAAAAGAAAAACAATGATAGAAGTGAACACATGCCAGGAAGATATACACACAAAAACTGTTTCGTTGCCTGGCAAGATCAGGAGAAATCTCCTGGGGTAGGTGACATTTGAGTCACATGTTAGGGCAGATCAGTGGATGGGAGTTTAGAAAGGAAACACAGGGAGAAGAGGAACTCCAGGCAGAGATGCAGGGGCTAGCAGCAAGAAAATAGCATGAGACGTCCAGGGACATGAGGAATTCAGCGAGGTCACTGTGCAGAGTGCATGAAGTGGTAGAGATGGAGCTGGAAAGACAGGCAAGGCACCAGAATCTAAAGGGGTGGAGGTCAGGCTGAGAAAGTCTTGCCCTACAGATAATGTCAAGTCCTGGGAGTCCCGATAAAAGTTTTCACTGAGAAAGGCCGTTCTTGTGGAAGGGATGCAAGGAGCAAGGGTGGGGTGTAGAGGGATCAGTCAGTCAGTAGGCTACTGTAACAGAGCTGGAAGAAAAATGGGAGTTAAGAAGACAGATTTTGGAGTGGTCATATATTGATTAAGGGATAGGCAGAAGATCAGGATGATCCCAAATCTGGCTTGGTTGAGTAACATTCCAGTCATGGTTATGGCCGGAGAATACAGGAAGAAGGCAATTTGTGGGCTAAGGAAGAGTCATATTTTAGTTTCTGATGTTAAGTGTAAAGAGTATGTGGGGGTATCCAAGTGGAGGGGTACAAAATTAGTTTGAAATGTAGCTTAGGAGAGCTCAAGAGAGGCAGCAGCCAGATGTGGGTATTAGAAGAGGTCTCTCTAAGAGAATACAGAAAAAAGAAGGGGTCACAGAATGCTGGGGACCCTCAGCATTATTCAAGTTCAGATAGAATAAAAACCCTGGGAAGGGGACTAAGGAGGAGCAAATGGAGAGGGAGGAGAACTGAGAGAAAGTTGTGCCATGAAAGACAGATGGAGTTTTAAGGAAGCGGCCATGTGCACATTTGGGGAGAAGCCACATTTAAGGGGCAGAATGAAGAATAAGGGCCAGAGAAA
Organism: Anoura caudifer; assembly: GCA_004027475.1. Lineage (NCBI taxonomy): Eukaryota > Metazoa > Chordata > Mammalia > Chiroptera > Phyllostomidae > Anoura > Anoura caudifer. Next base: position 52,113 of record PVKU01007736.1, on the reverse strand, counting down.
GAATATTCAGAAAAATGAGAAAAATCAAGGTAACTGAATGTCAGGGAATTATGGAAGAGTTTCAAGGAGTGTGAAGCAGCACTGTGGAAAGGTTCCAGAGGATGGGAGTTTAAAAAAAGTCAACCAGGAAGTCACAGGAAACCTTAATTCAACAAATGTTTTAGCGTCACCAGAGCCCCATGGCAAGCCACGAGAGGAAAAGATCACACATGGCAGATGGTGCCCGAGTCGTCACCGCATAGGTGGCAGCTGAACTGGGCCTTACAAGAGTTCAGAGGAAGGGAAAGCAGGACCTGGTTAGGCAATAGCCAGACCCCACTGGGAGTCTGCAAGGGTAAGGAGGATCTGAGGCTTTTCCTAACTTGCTTTACCTTGATCTCTATTTTATTTTACATCTTTATTTTATGTCTATATAGTACTATTTAATAGAACTTTCTGTAATGATGGAAATGTTTTACACCTGTACTACTATGGAAGCCTCTGGCTACATATGGCTAGCGAGTCTTAAAATGTGACTACTTAACTGAGAAATTGAGTTTAAAATTTTAATTACAATTTTAATTTTAAATGACCGTATGTGGCTACTGGTACTGAAGAGCAAAAGCCACTTACCAAAATTTCTGCTCATTTTGCTATAAATAGTTCTCTACTTAAAGGCTCCAAAGAGACAGGGACCATATCCTGTTTTATTCCCCTACATATCTCCATCACTTACTTAGGCCAGTGCCTGGCACATAACAGATGGTCAATAAATATTTGTTGAGTGACTAAATAAATGGGCTCACATGGATCATAACTACATCAATTACTTTTTAATGCTGCAAACATAAAAATATTTTAGCTACAATCCCAAGGGTGAGGAAACGTCAGCAAAGTAGGCTGTGGAAATGCGACCAGGGCATGTGCAGGTCCACAGCACTGGGTCCCTGCTCTGAGGGTGCCTAGACCACTCATCTATGAATAAAAGTGGAGCTCAGGCCCATGAGGTGGGGGACAAAAAAGAGCCAGCTTGGGCCCTGTGAGGCGGCCAGTCCTCTCTGGAGACTAATTACAAGTTTGAATTCCGAGCATCCTGGCTAGAACCTAACATCCCCAAACAGCCGTAGACAAGAAGGCCTCCTTACACCATGCCTGCGCATAGCTTTCTCCAGTCTTTTATGCACACTTACAAAAGGACTACTTTAAAAAACACCCTGGATATAAGTAATTAAGATCACTTGACTTATAAATTTGCAAGGCAGATCACATTTTTTTTCAGGTGGTAATCATTATAGAAAGGCTACTACATTCTGACTAATCTATTCAGCATTTGAAAGAAATAATCCAAATCCATTATGAGCTTATGGATAAACCTGAGAGTAAAAAATTATCATAACTTTACCTTGTGCAGCAATGAATTTGTTCTTTTCTTGGTAGCCCTGGCGGGAGGGGAGAGTGAGGAAGAAAAGAAAGTGAAAACCAAAAATGGATTGGAAATAAAATTCTTCAGACTCCCAACCAGTTAACAAAGCCTCCCTTGTGAAGAGGTCCAGGCAATTAACGATTTCCATTCTGGAAATTTCCAAGGGATTAGTTTTAGCAGGAATCAAAGATTACACAGATTACATGATCTAGGTAGTCTTCTCAAAGTAAACTATTAATGAAGAATACCCAGCCCTGGCTGGTGTGGCTCAGTGGATTGAGAGCTGGCCTGCAAACCAAAGAGTCTCTGGTTCAATTCCCAGCCTAGGGCACATGCCTGGGTTGTGGGCCAGGTCGCAGTGGCGGGTGCACAAGAGGCAACCACACACTGATGTTTCTCTCCCTCTCTTCCTCTTTCCCTTCCCCTCTTTACAAATAAATAAAATCTTAAAAAAAAAAAAAAAAGAAAAACAAAAAGAATATCGAAATACTAATTTCTAGGCTAGACCCTGTTTCTGACTCTTTCTCAGAGCCTGCCAACCTGGGGCTTAGTGTTAATGAATAAGAACCTTCCAAGGAGGAAGTGTATGTGGTGGTTCCATGCGTGAGGCTGGGCCCACACTAGGGAGGAAACAGCGTTACTGTATTTTGCCACACACAATGCGCTTCCGGTGTATAGCATGCACCCACATTTTAGCGCTGGTTCCCATGTATAATGCACAACCTTATTTTCCCCTCAAAAGTCTGGGCAAAAAGTGCACATTATACACAGCAAAATATGGTATTTTGTTGATGCTGCTTTACTCTGGTGCAGAAACTTTCTGGGAATAACTGGTGGGCCAGCTCTTAACATTCTGGGTTCTCCACTAAAAGCATTGAGAAGAAGCACAGGAGCTTGGGAATATAGATAAGGAGCCTCTGAAAAACTGACACTAGGCCTACCTTCCTATTTAGTGTTTATTATTTCCGTTATACATCTTTTCAACCTCACCGTTTAAATGTGCTCACCTGAGAAGTCCTAGGCAAGTGAAAAATTATTTGGTTTAAGGACTGTTAACTACCCACTGCCTTTCAAACAACAGTAAGATGGGCAATGAGCGGCAGTTTCATGAATGGGACACCAGGTCACACCAAGGTGATGATGTGAAATACAAGTCTGCAAAGCAGTGGCAGAGTAAAGGAGGCAAGCGTGAGTTTCAGGAGCCACTTCCTATTCCAGTTTAAACCAGAGCAGGGAAGGGCTGCCTCCTGGTACAGAAACAGTAAGCTTTATGCCTTGAGATAGACATATTTCGAGTCAGCAACAGGAAGCCTGTTCTAACTTCAGTTTTAAGTTCTAATGCTTTTAATCATTACAAGATGGAAACTGAGAAAGCCTTAATTCAGGATGCTGCATTCTGCTTTAGTATTAAGCTTGTAATTAAAATTGAGAAGTTCAACTTGGAGTATGTTAAGCCATACCATATCCATGCTCCACGAGAAGTCACTGCAGTTCTCACCTGACCATGTGGGCCATAAGTAGACTGAAGGCACAGTGGAGAGCCCAGGCCCAAAGTGCTTTCTACCCCATCTTTACCGGGAGTGTGCCCTACGTACCCACGAAAGCATACGCACATGACATGGCAACACTGCTTACCCCATTACATGTAACTAGAATGAAGCTAAACTATTGATCTTCCTTGTGTTATGTTGATGAAATAAATGTGGGTTCCTGGTTCCTGAGATGTTTTTGAATTCTGAAAGTCAAATCCCAGCTGACTCTGGATGGTGACTACATTCCTACCAGTTTAAAAAAACAACAAAAAACACTTCCAAAGGCCCTATACACTCTTAAACATCTGAAGGTGAGAAAATCAGTTCTTTCTAAGACTCCAGGCTGGAAGCCCACTTGCCAACTGTGCCACTGCCTGTTTTGTTTCCTCCTGTGACCAATGTCAGGTTCACTTTCAGATCTTCGTGTTCGCCAAACCACAGGTCCCAGTTTCCACTGACTGTTAGCTCACCACTCTGTAGTGCCCGGTACCACTTGCCCTCAAGACCCATCTGTGATTGCAGCTCTCTGTGATGGCTACATATATCTGTGAATATACTGACCACTGAATTGTAAACTTTAAATGGGTGAAAATTGTGGTATATGAATTATATCTCAATAAAGCTGTTAAAATAAAAAAAAAAACAATTGGGGTGATGGCAGCATAACTTAGTAAATTCAATAAAAACTGAATTCTACACTTTAAATAGATAAAATTTTGTTATAAAAACTATTAAACTTCAATGAAGTTGGGGAGAAAAAGGGTTTGGTAAGTTAACTGGCAGCCTATGACAAGTGGCCTTGATTTACTTAAGCAAAGGACACTGTTTGCCCTGATACTCCAGCCCAAGGCACATCTGTTCCTTCTTTGTCACCGGATCTCTCATTTGCACTGAACCCTGCTGACCCCCAAACGCTCTGCCACGCTTTACTCTGCCTTCTGAGATGCTTTTCTCTCCCAGTTTCCATTTATTTCATTCCAGAGTGCCTTCTGCTCAATGTGCCTGGCAGAGGCTGGTGGGTCCCAGGACCCAATCTTCTCACTCTAATGACTTCCAAGACCATGGCTTTGGAATATGTCCTCTGAGCCCCAAATCAGTATGACTAACTGTATGCTGGATACATCCTATTCTCTATATGTTCCACTCTCTCAAATATACAATTAATCACCAAGTCCTGTTAAATTCTACCTCCAAAGTAGTTTTTACTTTGTCACTTCCTCTTCCACCTTTGTACAGGCCCTCATCATCTGTAACCTGCTACTGTAACAACCCTCGGTTGGCCCTCCTAAATCCATGTTGCACACAGTAACCTGAGTGCCCAATATACAAATGTGGCCATGTCACTTCTTGTCTTTAATACCTTTTGATGTTACCCTACTGCCCAGAGAATTAATCAAAACCCTTGACTGTACTGAAAATTTACAGATACTGTAAGGTGGCTCACTGAGCACCCAGTCCACCCACTGCTATCTTAACTTTCTTACTACACAGGCTGAGAAACTAAAAGCTAAATTCCCTAGAGTGTCCCCTTGCAGTCCAGTTTTGCAGTTCTAGCTTCTTCCTAGCAGATGCTCCCAGACAAGACCTAGGATAGAAGTGAGCAATGTGAGATAGTGACTGTGCTAGGAAGACTTGGTCTTTGGGCAAGCATGGCAGCAGAAGCACCCAGTTCTTCTGTAGCACCTGTGCAGGAGTTTCACTGTGAGAGTCACATGGGGTAGTTGGGTACATCTATGGCTACTCTGTCCCTACCTGAGCAGAACCTTACCTTGGTTCATTGGCTCTCTCACAAATTTTAAAAGCTACCCAGTATCTTCTAATAAACTCCTTCTTGCTTAAAAGAGTAGACAAAGTGACTCCTTTGTCTGCAACTAAGAACCCCAATGAATATATTTCACATTCAATGCCTTCCAAGACTGAGTTCCTACCAATTCCCAAGCCTCATGCTCCATGACTTCCCATCTTGGACCTGTATCACCAGAGACTGCTGTTTCCAATCTCTGATTTTGCTCATGCTTCTTTTACTTTGAGGTTTCTGCCCATCTTTCCTCTCTTGAACTCAGACTTACCCTTCAGTATTCAGCTCTACTGGATCACCAGGTTGGCTGAATGTTTCCTTCTCTGAGTCCCACAGAACCTGGCCATACCTCCTTCACATGCATTGTACATTACAGAAAACAACCGACCTGTGCGTCACACCAGGAACCCTATCTTATCTCTATAACATCTGTGCCTACCCACAGTGTTTAGTACATAGCAGGTGCTCAAAAAATGTTGACCGAATTTAATAAACTGTGGAACCTAAATATTCTTTAATCCTCGGCTCTTACTTGTGGATAACTACATGTTTTTTCCCCCTTTTCAATTGCCACTGAGATTATAAGTGCCCCCAATTTAATTCTCTTCTTCTAAACTCTCATGTCACCTATGAATAACTCTCCAATAACCATCAAGGCCTTATAAGGTGCCCTATTGTGAGCACCAACTAAACATGGCCAAAGGAAGCTTGTTTGCTCCTATGGCCTTGCTCAATATCACCATGAATAGACCAATCTTACCTGCTTACCAGCCTTAACATCCAACTAATTTTTGTCTGTCGCTATTTTAGGGTGGGAAGGAGCCAAGTTGGTTATGATGACAGACACTGCTAGTTGCTAACTCAAAAGCCACTCCTCCCCTTTCTTCTTTGACATTATCACCTTAAGTTTCTTTTACATACAATATAAATGATTTATTAATGTTTGCATGTCATCCCCTTGGGCCATGTGGTCTACTCAGACATCCAGGACCCAGGCACAAACTCAGCACAGCCTCTGAGCATCTTGCTCTGACTCCAATATGGTGAGTATGCTGCCCCTGCACACAGGGCCTTTCACGTGGCAGATGATGCAGTGGCTGGTGTCGTCCACGAATTCCATGCACAACTATGTGCACCATTCCCAGGAACCGTTCTTGGGAGCTAGGGATCCTGCCTAGCACCTTGGTGACCGTGGCTAGCATGACACATTGAACACAACATGTGTCCATGAGGGTGGTGGCATCCAGAGAAAAGCACCACAATTTTGTTTGGACATTTACCTCTATTGCCTTGGAAGGTGACCATTCCTCATCCCTAGAGGGGTAAATCATGGTAATTCTCAACGCCCTTGCCAGTGACTGGAAAGAGGGTATAAGCATGCGATATAATCCTAGTCTGCTAGGATTATATGAACAGTGGTGTATTGGGAGGTTTCTGAGAAAGGTAATACTCCCTAATAAAGAGAAAAGCATATGCAGAAATGTTCCTCCTCTGTGCTGTTCACTGTGTTTATAAGGCTTGCTTGAAAATACTGTAGACATCTTGTGATCATGAGACAGTGCCAACAGGCTGAAGATATCCAAGGAGAAAGATGGCCAGCACGTGGTTTCTCACAACTGCCACTGAGTCATGGGATCAGCCAACTCCAGAAGTGGCCTACATCTGCCTTCAGACTATGAAATAAATAAATGTGCCTGTCTAGATCAATTTTACTTGAATATTCTCTTACCTGCAGAAGAAAATACTTTGATTATTTCTGTGCTCTCTTGCACAACATTAAAGTCAATTTGTTCCTCCTAATCTCTTCACCACAATCCTTGAATCATGTAAGTCCTAGGAATCAGGCTGATTACCAGCCCCTCTCCATTTTCTTTATTTACCACACCAATCATTTCTCTACCAGGCTTCCTTTCCCTCCAATGGCAAACATGTGACCATCATTGTTAAACATGCCCAAATGGTTCCATTTCTGAAGTCCAATTGATGGCTTATTTTTGTCATAGCCTCTTGTTCTTTCATCTTTCTTCTTTTCTTATCCCAACCCTGTTCTTCCACCTCCTTAAGGCCTCTAGTTCCTTGATCCCACCATCTTTTCCTAGCATATTAGTTTATTCCTAACATCACTTCCTTTCTCTATTGAACCTGAAGCCCTTGGCTACTCGAAGTAGCAAATGACAATGCCCAGTCCCTTTGTCTGAATACCATATGTTCTCTACATGCCACCGAGCCCGGGGTACACCTGGAGAAAAATCTCAAAACTAAGGCCCTATAAATCAATGATTTTCATTTTAGGTTGGCTCATTGCAGCTGGACATGCCTTTTTCTTCCCCTTTCAGCTTTCTTATGGATCTCAGAAGCTATTCCAAACTTTCATTATTTTAAGTCACAGTCCCACCTCGTTCTTTTAACAGACAGCCATGACTTTCTTAGAGAAAACAGATGAGTTCCCTCAGCTTGCTTTACCCACATCTACAAACCATCTCTATCTATTCTATATCTTCCTTTACCATCAGTCCCAGGGGAAGAAATCTTTCCATCAGTAATCTTTTAAAAAAAATTGTGGTAAAATACATTTAACATAAAACGGACCATTTTTGCCATTTTTGTGTATACAGTTTTGTGGCATTAAGTTTATTCACATTGTTGGGCAACTATCACCACCATCCATCTCCACAAATTTCTCGCCTTTCTAGACTAAAACTCTGTATCTGTTAAACAATAATTCCTTATTCCTCAATCCCCCGAGCCCCTGACAACTACCATTCTACTTTTTGTGAATTTGGCTACTCTAGGAACCTCATGGAAGTAGAATGATACAATATCTGTCCTTTAGTGACTGGCTTATTTCACTTACCATAATGTCTTCAGGTTCATTCATGCTATAGCATGTCAGAATTTCCTTCTTTTTTAAGGCCAAGTAACATTCCATGGCATGTTTAGACCAGAGTTTGTGTTTTATCCATTTATCTGTTAGTGGACACTTGGGTAATTTCTACTTTTGGCTATTGTAGTTAATGCTGCTATGAACATGGGTGTACAAATTCCATCAGTATTCTTCTCTAGCACCCTACTTCAGCAGTAGGGCTTATTCTTGCTAGTGTGCACTCTCTCTGTCTTCTTTTCAAACTCTCTTTCTTTACTAGCTTCTTCCCCACACTCTATAAAACATACTCCAGTCTCTCACACCATCTCTATAAATATTCTCTAAATCACCCCTAAAAACTTCCTCCCAGTTGCAGTTCTTCCCTCAGCCTTGGTTCACGACAGACATGTCGAACCAGATTTAGCTGGTATCAGGTACTCTTACCCTATTCTCCATTATTTTTACTATAGATTGCAAAGCCTGCTTTTGTTCTTAGTTTTCTGAATAAGCTCAATAAAGTATTCACTGACTCTCACAATGGTCACTCAAGGTAATAATGAGAAAAGCTTGAGTTCCTTACATTGATGAACGAAGCATTGATATAATCAGAATCTGGAACTCCTTCAACTGGTGTCAGATGGACTCTAGAGTGATCATCTAGGAAAAAACCCAATAATTAATATTTAAATATTAATTAGCTATAACATTAAAATAGTTCGATCCAATTTTATTTCTCAGTGGTCCTGATACAACTGGGCCAGGTAAGACATCTGTGCCTATGGTACAGAGACACATATGTATAAAGATGCCACTGCAGCACTATTTGTCACAGCAAAAATTTGGACACCTCTCAACCATCATTAGGGGACTAGTTAAATAAATTATCATATATCCACAATATTGAACACTAAGCAGTTGATAAAGAGGAAAGTGAAAACTTTTGTTTCTCAACAGATGAACTGACAATATACATCATTAAAAGAAAAACTGGCCTGAGCAATGTATATAATATACTGATTACATTTTTTAAAATATATAATATATATATTCATACACAAATAAGATGTAAGTATCTACAAATGCCTAGAATAGTAATCTCTAATATATTATGCACCCAAAAAATACCAGAAGTTTTTTTAAAGAATGAGTTATATATGTTTGTGTGTGTGCGCGCATGTGTGTGCATGCATGTGTGAAAAGCCATTATAAAATTAAGGCAAAGTTCAAACATTTTGCTCTTTTATCTCACTGGATTATGCATATCCCATTCTGGAGACCAGTGGCCTAGAAAAATGTATTAGGCTATAGATCAACTGGTTAGTAATGGCTAACTCTGGGAACAAGTTATGAAGTGAGAACATTGTATTGGAATTTCTTCCCAATAAGCGCTACAGAAAACCATTAACAACCCACTTTCTCTCTGGTCTAAGTGAAACTAAATCTCTGAGTTCTCCTTAATCTCCTAGAAACTTTAGGCCTGCCACAAAAAAAAATCTGGTTAAGCACCCCAACTGACTCTGTGAGCACCTGGTGTCGCCTTGGGAGCCACAGAGGCACTTTCAGCTTGACTGAAGGCGTGCTCTCACCCTCCTTACCAACCCTCCTATGATTGATCACAAGATTCTTTCCAGTGTCAGCAAAACTGGCTACAGATGTAGTTTCAGGTTACATTCCAAGAAACCCTACCAACACTCACAAGGCAGGATGTTTACATATCGATTTTTTTCCTTATTTTCCTCCTTGGAGGCAGCTTCACAGGTGGCTTGGATAGGACAAGCAGGGAGAGCCTGAAAGGTTAAGAGAAATTAGAGGATTTACTAACAGGGATAAACACCAAACATGCAAACTGCTACACCAAACCCCGACCTGGCAGCAAGTTCTGTGTTTTCTTGAGGGAAAAAGATGGGCCCAAGAAAACACTTACAGCCTAACACAGAGAGTGCACCTCTCCTTGAAAGAGCCAGCAAGTTTCTTAGTTTACCACCAAGAATACCCAGGGAGCAGGATGCCCTTCCTGTTACTATGCAGCATGCTCTTTATACAATTACTATGTGGTTAGGGACTGCTTACAATTCTGGGTCGAAATGGACCACCCCTATTAGCAGGAGTGGGGACATAACTGAGGGTATGAGCCCTTTATCCCCATGCTAACCATCACACAAGGATGAGATGCATCTGAGTGAACCAAGCAGGAGGGCTCTAGGTGGTTAGCTGAGTTAGGTTCTCTCTAGGGCCCTGACAAATGGGCATGGCAGCCCAGCCTCCAGCATATGTGGCAAGGAAGCAAAGACAGGTGTGTTTACATAGATTCAGCAGTTAGATAGAAGAGGACCTGAGTGAGTTGACAGTGACTATGCAACAGTTTTGAAGCAAATGTATATTAAGTAGGTATGTGGATAAGCATAAATGGTTTGACATGAGATAGTCTAGAATATCTGAAATTGAGCAAATCTGTTAAACTTTCTAGGACCAAGTTTCCTCATCTGTAAAATGGAGATGCTAATATCTGCCACATAAGGAATAAATAAAATAATCTCATGTCTGGCATAAAATAAGAATTTAATAAGTTAATTTAAAAGAGGGGTGGAAAGCTAAACCTTATTATTTTAACTGTTTTCTTCTTATATGTTCCATATATTCAAAACTAAGAAAGCAAAAAGGGAAGCAGTTTAAAATTCTAACCTAGAAACCTTTCTAACAAGTGATTTGGAAATATGTTTTATGAGACTTAAAAATATTCATACTCTTTGATCTAGGAACTCCACTTCTGAGAATCTAGCCTAAAGAAAGAAAAATCTCTATGTTCAAATTATTTACTTCATCACTGTTTAGAATGATCCAAAACTGAAAACAACCTTAGTATTCAGCAGTAGGGAAAGACTTAAGAAATTATGGTTCATGTATTATTTTTCATTTATTCTTTTAACAAATATATATTGTATACCTATTAGATATCAGGCTAGATACATAGCAAACAGTGGTGCATCAATCATATACATAGTTCTTGCTCTCATAGACAATACAAACTTGTGGGTGAAAGATGGACATTAAACAAATAAATGAATATAAAATTAAACACCATGATAAATGCAACGAAAGAACAAAATGCTATTAGAGAAAGTATACCCAAATTTATATTACAGGGTGGATCTCTATGAGGAAGGATGAGTATGGAAAATAGTGAACAGCTTCTGTGGTGACTCAGGCAGGAGAAGACTTGGCTTGTGGGAAGAAGTAAAAGTCAGTGAATGTGTTACGTAGAAAGTGTGATTGGTGGGGATAGCAAGAGGAGATAGCAAGTGGGCAGAGATGAACTTGGTAAGGTTAACTCACACATTTCCACATAGGTCCTACAGTAGGGAGCTAGAATTTTATTTTAAGTGCATTAGGAAATCCTTCAAGGTTTTTAAACTGCAATCTAATATTCATGTTAAAGAATCACTCTGGCTGCTACCTTGAAAATGGACTGGTAGGCAAGAACAGAAACACGGAAAGATGATGATGGTATAAGGAAATAGATGCATTTGAGATATATTCTGGAGACAGAATGAATAGATTTAGAGATGGAATAAAGGGAATGTAGATTGGGGAGAGAGAGAGACAGGAATGAAAGATGACTCAGAGGTTTCTGGTTTTGATAATCAAAAAACATATATGATTAAGTAAAGGAAAGTCTAGCCTACAAGGAACCAATTTTGCTAGATGAAGCAAGAGCTCTAAGAAGGGAGCAAATATATTTCCTGGGAATCAGCAAGACAGTGATAAGGGAAATTAAAATAATAGATCCTAAGATAAAGGGAGTCAGGGTCTGGTAGTCCATCTGCCTTCACTTACTCAAGAATTATCTTTCAGAGTTAAAACCCTGGAGGTTCTGCATGTTATTTTATTAATAAAGGCAATTTATGCTGCCGATACATAAGAGGAAAAAAAAGAGTATCCTGAGCAGTACTCTTGCATGTGGAACAGAGACACTGCTTAAGATTGGAATGTCCCGCCTGACCAGCGTGGCTCAGTTGGTTGAGCTTTGTCCTGCTAAGTGAAGAGTCACTGGTTCCATTCCCGGTAAGGGCACATGCCTGGGTTGTGGGGGCCAGGTCCCCGATGGGGCATGTGCAAGAGGCAACTGATTGATGCTTCTTTCCCTCTCTTTCTCCCTCCCTACCCTATAAACAAACAAACAAACAAATCTAAAAAAAAAAAAAAAAGACAAGACTGGAATTTCCCAATTCACCCAGAGAGGCTCGATTTCCACATGTTTCTACCCCGGTACAGGGCAGGATGAGATACAAGTTTTTAAAGCCCTCACCACTAATCCAGAGGCATCACTTTCCCTGTACATTCCCTGTCTAAAATGATGTAGAACAAAGGTAGTGACAGCAAGACTTGAAAATATTCCCCAGGATCAGTAATAATAATGACCACACCTCATAGTCCTATCAGCATCCCTAGCTCCCCAAATCATGATGAAAAAAAAATCAGGTCTCCAGCCATGCTAAGGCTCCTAAAAGGAAAGTGAGGATGAAACAGGAGCCATTGTTTGACAAGAGAAAAGAAAGGGCCTGCTCCAGAGAACATAGTGCTGTACACAAAGGGTCAGACTGAAGAGCCTAGTCAGGGATGAAAACAAGGAGAAACCTACTCCTTTCAGTTTCTACTCTGAAAAACCTAGCCCATAGAGCTAGGAAGCAGCAGCTGAACCAGGAAGCTATAGATGTTGTATTCTCTCAAAACACTAGGTGGCATCAAAACCCATTTCATCCCTTGCATAAACCTTTACTGGAAACAAGGCTACGTATTAAGTCTTTTTAAAAAAATCAGTTTTTTTAAAAATTGTTTTTCAATTTCTATATTTATAAAAATGAAAATATATCCTTCACACGATTTAACTCAGAAGTTCTCTTTGGCCCTTCCCTTGTCATATACTATTCCTTCTCTCACAAGTAAACTTGGAATTGGGTAATTATTATTACCTTGGTTTAATTTATTTGTACCACATACACCTTGTATCCTTAAACAATATTTTTTATTGTTGTCTATTTTATTTATAAAAATTAAATAATAATCAAGTGGCAACTTGTTCCCCCCCCCCCCCAATATTATGTTCTGAAAATTTATCTAGGTTGTTCCATGCAGCCAAAGTACATTCACTTTACTTTGGAGCATTGCATTGAGTCCATACCAACATGTATTTGTTCATTTACTACTGACGAATATTTGGGCTGTTGAGAGTGAACAGTCCTAGTTTGAGCGCTAACTGGTATGTGTGTCCTCATGCACATACGCAAGCATTTTAGGTGTGAGTATCCATAACTTTACCAGATAAGGCCAAATTGTTTTTCCAAGTAGTTGCACCAATTTACACTCCCATCAGCAAAGAACCACTCCCCCAATGGTTCTGTATCCTCATCAACATTTGCTATTGTCAGATTCTGAATTTATTAAATGTCAGTTTAGTTTACATTTCTCTGATTTATTAATGATATCGACCATCTTTCCATTGTTTACTGCCAACAGGGTTTCCTCTTTTGTGAATTACCTCGAAAGCATTTTCCCTATTTTTTTCCCTACTGGATTGCTTGTTTGTTTTCTTCTTAATTTGTAGGAGCTGTTTATATATTCTGGGTAATCATTCTTCATCAGTTATGTTACAAATTTTTTTCTCCAAGTTTGTGGCCTATCCTTTCATTTTCTTTATATCTACTTATAAACAGAAAATTTGCATTTTAATGTAGTCAAGTTAATTAATCTTTCCCTTTGTCAACATTTTAAGTCTCAAACCTTTTCTACTGTGAGATTATATTTCCCTATATTATTGTCTCTACGTTTCATCATTTTGCCTTTTAGATTTCAGTATGTACACTAACTGGGATTGATTTTGTGTTTGGTATGAGACGAGAATTCAATTTCATTTATTCCCATAGGATTACCCAACTGTCCCAGAACTATTTATTGTGAAGACCATCCTTTCCCCCACCAAAACTACAACAGCATTTCTGTCATCCATAGGCTTCCATTTACACATAAATCTGCTTTCGAGCTCTCCATTTTATTCCCTTGACCAATCCATCTATCCCAGTGCCAATGCACAACTGTCTTCATTGCTAGATTTTATAATAACTCTTTATATCTGGTAAGGCAGGGCTCCTCACCTTGTTCTTCTTCTTCAGGAATGTCTTGGCTATTCTTGAATCTTTTCTCCTCCATATAAATTTTAGAATCAGCTTGTCAAGTTCCACAAAAAACCTGTTGGGATTTTTATTGGAATTGCATTGAATCTACATATCAGTTTGGGGAGAATTGACATCTTTATAATATTGAGCCTTTTAATCCACTGATCTCATCTTTCACTAATTTAGGCTTTTTTCTTTTAATGTCTTTAAACATTTTTATAATTTTCTCCAATGAACTTGTAAATATTTTGTTAAATTTATTCATAGGTATTTAACATTTTAAATGGTACTATAAATAGCCACCTTTTAAAAATTATTAAAATAAGTAAAATCAAAATTATCAATAGATTCTGATTGTGGCTTATATATAGAAATGCATTAATTTTTAATACTGTTTTTGTATCTATTGATTTTTCTAAAATAACTTACTAATTCTAATAATTTATCTGATGAGACTGAATTTCTTTGAGGACAATATTCTATTCTGTGAAAAATGCATATTTTGTCTCTTCCTTTCCAATCTTTAATTCCTTTCTTTTCTTGCCTCACTATTCTGCCCAAGACCTTAGTACTGTACTGAATCTCATTCATTCACTTTTATGTTTGAATCACCCTTTAAATACTCTCAACCTATCCCTGGCTGGTGTGGCTCAGTGGATTAAGTGCTGGCCTGTGAACCAAAGGGTTGCTGGTTCGATTCCCAGTCTAGGGCACATGCCTGCGTTGTGGGCCAGGTCCCCAGTAGGGGTCATGTGAGAGGCAATCACACATTGATGTTTCTCTCCCCCTTTTCCTCCTCCATTTGCCCCTCTAAAAGTAAATAAATAAAATCTTTTAAAAAGAAAACAAAACTCTCAACCTAATAGCTACCAATGCCTGAAAATTCTGCTGTGATGAGGAATATACTAACTTCCAAGGCAGTTCACCTAATCTTGGAACAGTTTATTTGGAAGGACCCAACACCCAGATACACAATTTCTTTTGTATTTCCCTTGTACTGACTAATATAAAACTCAGATGTCAGCTGGAGCTTTCTCTGCCCCTTGGGAATCCTGATCCTCCAATATCCTGGACTGTTGAATTCGAAGCCATTGACACAGCACTTGTTAATTCCTATAGGTCTTTGGCTCTAATCTATTTGTTTAGAGACAACTCATCAATGTAGATGCTATTTTGCCTCTGTCTCACTCCGATGACACACAGTCCTGCCACCAGATTACACACACATGCTTGTTCATCTAGAATCCCAAGAATGAAGCTGTCTCTACTAAAGACGCAGGATCCTGAGCAACAGGATGTCACGCTTTGCAATGCACCGATTTTAACCATCTCACTGGCTCCACCTCACTCTCTCTCTTCTCTTTCCTATCCCTTTCCTTTAAGGAGCTACATTCTCTCTATTTTTTAAAAAAAAACTTTGAACATGCTTTAGGGATCTCAGTAAGCGGCTTTTGAAAGAGCTTCTTTTAAAAAAATTCAGTGCTTCTTTCTAAAACAAATGCTGGCCAATAAAAACATTCCAGCTTATAGTTCTAGGACTAAAACAATCTCATGGAAATTTCAACCATGGTGGGGTTTCATAAAGACGCTACACACTCTCCTTCTAGCTTGTGAAATATCTGAAAACAGCTGTCCTATGCCTAATGCTCCTTCAGCTGTTCACCCCCATGGTACAGTTTTTCACCAAAACAACTTCCCATTCAGTGTTATTGTTTTTCGCAGAGACCTGACCACAAGACTCCTGGCACAGTTCAAGCTAGGGACATCAACTCTTTATTCTACATGTTGTATATCCATCCTAAAGCCAAGCTCCATTAGCTTTTTTTTTAACCACAGTTTTTAAAAACCTCTGCTTTTAAAAATGTTATTAAAAATATGCTGTTGTAAAAGAAAATCAAATAATTTAGAAGAAAGAGAAGTTCCTTATCATGTCTCTCCCATATTCTACTTTCCCTTATAGGTAGCCCATTGCTCACACTTCACAGTACTCCTTCAAACTTTAAAAAACGCGTTAACATAGTCACACACAGATGTACATTTTTTAAAGGGAGTATTATACTATGTATAGTCCTCTATGATGTGTTTTCTCCACTGACAGTACAACTTAGAGATCTTTCTACGTCAACACATTAATTTTAATGACAGAATTTCATAATGGATACAAGACATCATTTAGCTATTCTGCTATTGATAGATATCTGCTTTTCATTTTATTTTCTTTGCTGTTATAAATAATGCTATAATGAACATCCATATACAAATGCATATTTGGTTTTCTGTTAGAGTCCCAGAAGTTAGGTCAGATAGTGTAAGCATTTAAAACTTGCCTGATACTGTAAAATCATCCTTCCAATGCTATGTCAATTTAACTCCTTCTACCATGTATAACAGCATCTGTATCCTCATACTTTTGTCCAAACTTAATATTAATCTTTTATAATTTTCATATCTGATGGGCCCAAAATAGTTAGTTTTAATCTGATTACTAGAGAAAGTTGAGCTTTTTTTCATGTTCGTAGACCATTTGTTTTTATTCTCTGAACTGCTTATTAAAAAGGCCCTCCTCATCTCATGACAGTGAAAATATTATTCTATGATAACGGACACAGATTGGTGTGTCTGCCCTGGGTGTTATTCACCAGCCTCCTTCCCAACAGGGCTGACGATGCAAACACAGGCACACTTGCCCCACACGGATTCTCTCTGTCAGAATTCTGAAACCCCAAAAGAAGCAGAGGCTTCCTAAGAGGGCCCCAAAGCCAGTGAACAGAGCCTGCTCTGCCTAAGGGCTGGTTGTCTACCTCATCTCTTGGTTCTGCCAGCTCGCCCAGTGTCTCCCCAGTTGACAGTTCTGTTGTTTTGCTTAATTTAGTTGAGCTGACTTCTCTGGTTTTTAAATAAAGGACCATAACTGACTTAGCAGTTAGCATCAGTGAGTGGGTTGTAGTTGAGAGACTGATGGGGGAAATGTGGGTGATATAAACCTTGATTCCTCTCTTCAGATAAAGAGAAAGGAACTGTCAGTCAATTTTCAGGATGGGAAAGAGCAAGCCAGTCATAGTTTACAACTGTACAACAGTTATTCAGTTATTGCTTGTGATCACCTGGAATGCGCTTCAGCTGGTGGTAAAGGGGTGGGAGAGTCCCAACAAAAGGAGATGAGAATTGCTGAAACAGAGGAGTAGGATTACTTCTGACCGTAGTAGATAACAAAACAAGAGAAAGCCCAGTTCCAACATCAAAAGCTTATCTCCACAAACAGCACAAGACTCAGGGCCTTTCTATGACTCGTTGCATATTTTTGCTGAACCCAACCTTAACATTTCAGAATTTTGCTGGTTGCTAAATGTTAATGACAATGAAATTCACATCTTTCCTGGGCTGATCATGTGAAAGACAGGGCCTTAGGTGAAACTAATGAAATGACGCTGAAAGGAAACAGAGTTGTTGGAGAAGGCCAACTTCTAAAAATCTCTCTACTGCATCTTGCCTTTATGATGAAAGTTTCTTTACAACCTACCTCTCTCTGCTGATGAATAATGAGCCATGCAAGCATAACATGATCTAGAGCGTAAAATAAATAAACAAGGTAGAAAAGCAAAGAACTGATGGAAGAAACTGCAGAAATTCAATGAGCTGGATCTTAAAAAATCATTTAAAAAGGGGGGGGGAGAGTGTAATTTTTGGATAAAGCCAAATTTATAATTATGGTCTGGTTAACTAAACTTCCAAGTTAGTGTAACAGCTCAGGAAACTGGCCATAGTTCTAATGGTGGGCTAGGCTGGCCAGTGGAAACCTGTACTGAATGCTAGATTCAGCTAGGTAACAATGAAAAGCAGAAAGTTCTTGGCACAAAGCAGAGGAGATCAGTGTTACATGGGATCCAACGGGCTCAACCTTCCTACTGAAACCTTCACCATGTCCTTGATGAGATCAGTGCCTTGCTGCAGGGTGTACAGTGGTGAGGAAAGCACTGGAATCTTTCAGAAGTGCTTTCCTGGCTGTCTTTACCAGAGAGAGATGCTGGTGGAAGGGACTGGCTTCAAGTTGGGAGTCCTGATCTTAGTGCAGTGGAAGGAGCCTCAGAGGCCACAGTCACCAGGGCTCAAACATCTCTGGTTGTGGATAATTCGTTGTGAAGCTCCCAGTAATGAAAATGGGAGGAAGCCAGCCCACATCAGTTGAGGAGACCTGACTAGACTGCCATGCTAGAGAAAGGGCCCCTTCACTCCCACTCCCAGGCTCGAGTCGGTTTACAGACCAAGAACCCTTCAATGATGGGAATATATGTAAGGAAGAACCCTGCCACAGCACATCACCACTCATATAACATGAACCATCGTCCTCACCTTCCCCTAAGAATCTGCAGCCATTTACCAGGGTAACTTTACCAGGTAAAGGGAGATACACCATATGGGGTCTGGCCTTGAGCTAACTAATTCCTGGGAACCCAGAATGTCACTATTTTATGCTAGTTAGAATGGAGCTTTTGCAGGCCAGCTGATGCAAGGAGTTTTGGCCTAAAATTGGCCTCATGTTAGGAACTATTTTTCCCAATGAATGGTTGGAACAGATATCTATATCAAGTAGAATACCCACACTGTTCCCTAAACCCTTTGGATATAAACTAATAGAGCAGCAGGACCAAATACAAGTTGTTAGAGCAGTAATCTCTATTTACCAAAGGATAAGTCCCTAGGTGAGTCACAGAGATTCTAAGTGCTATAGCAGACATGAAAGTTGCAGGATAATGATAATACATTTACGTGTCCAAGTTTAGTGGTGGCATAAGTGAATGCTCAATAACTCCTAGTATTAGCTATTCTGATGCTTCCTATTACTCCCCACGCATACTACCAAATAGACTAGTACAGAAGACTGACCATTTTAAAGACGTCAGTAGATTATAACACATAAATCATGTGGAGCTGTGGATTTGAAGTTGCTTTTCCAGATGTACCCTCCTTCCTATAGATTAACTTTACCCCTGGTCCCTGGAACAGCATTATTAACGAGGCCAATGCATGTTTTTTTTCCTTTATGATGCACAAAGGCTACATGATGCAATTTCCCTTTCTCATGGCAGAAGCAGCCTCAGTGATGTCATTCAGACCTTTCTCTGCTGTGATCTGGTTTATCAGGATTTTGTCTCATTGCTTCACAGGACATCATCTCAACAACCATGCTGACGACATCAAGCTGAGAGGACTTGAAGGGCAGGATGTTATATACATTAGATGTACATACTAGGCATAAAAATAAAAATATAGTGGCCTACCACATCAGCCAAGTTTTCTCCAAGTCAAAGGCTTGCCACATGTCAGGATATCCCCTATGGACAAGTTGCTGCTTCCCTCCACCCCACCCTGGAGGACGAGTCATGCTTGTAGGGTCATTTTGGATTTTGGAGACAGCATATACCGCTGGCTGATGTCCTGCTTTGACTCATTTATGAGTGATCTGAAAAGAGAAGGCTCTCTAGATGATCCAGGCCACAGAGAAACTGGCACTGGCAGAGTCTATGGTGCCCTAAGTGTCTGGTTAAGGTTGAGCAGGAGAATCATACTGAAAAAACTTAAGATTTGAGGATAAGACTATGATCTTGTCAGCAAGACCATGTTCCTAGCTTAGCACTGGATTCTGGTAGTGAATGTAAGCCAGATCATGGGACACTAGATATTCAAACAACTTCAACTACCCATCATAAACTAAATATGTGATTCAATAAGCCATAAATTTGGACATATCCAGCAGAATTCTACCACCAGCTGGGAGTGATGTGTACAGAATACTTGCCACACACCACTCCCTTCAGAAGACACCTTCAACTTCCCAATAGTATCAATGACTAACTAAGAAACAAAAAATGTCTGGCCTAGTGTACAAATGGCTCTGTGAGAAGTGCTAGCCCATTTGGAGGTGGACTGCTGTGAGATAATCTGTTCAAAGGATGGCTCTGAATGAGTATAAAAGAGAAATCCTTCCAGTGAACAGAACCTCAAGCAAGGGACCCCACTACCTATCTCAGTGGTCCCCAACCTTTTTGGCACCAGGGACCAGTTTCGTGGAGGACGATTTTTCTACGGACAGCAGGGCTGGGGAGGGAAACCTCAGGTGGTAATGCAAACAAAGCTTTGTTTGCTTGCTGCTCAACTCCTGCTCTCCTGCTGTACGGCCCAGTTCCCAACAAGCCATGGACTGGTACCAGTCTTTGGCCAGAGGGTTGGGGACCTCCCATCTATCTCACTGGTGGTCAGGCTCTAAACCAATCCCTGGGTAGTGGACAACTAGAACAAGAAAGATAGGAAATATTTATGTTCCATGCGTATGCTCACCAGAGGGCACTATTTGCTAACAACCAAGGAGATATTGGTCAGCCCTTTCCCTTAATATCTCAGTGCTGGTCCAAAGAGCCCACGAATATAGTGGCCATGGCTGCACAGCACTGGCTCTCACCACAATATCTACTGAATCTGCCTACCATGCCTCTAAGAATACCACCTGAATCCAACGATTTACTGGAATGCCTTATCATGGGATCTCAGTGAATATTACCTTCAAACAAAGATCTCATTTCACAGAAAAGAAGTATGGCCCCATTACCCAGAGCAATTGGCACTACGGACTGTAAAACAGTAGAGTGTGTCTGTTAGAGACCTAGCTATGCTAAGGCTGGGATGCCATCATATAGGATGAGATAAACATTCTCCATCAATAATGAGTAACAATGGTGCTATTTTTTTCAACCAGCGAGAAAAAAGGGTCCAAGTCATTCCATTAACTCTTGACAAGTAAACAGTCCCTTGCTTCTCTTCTTGCCTCCCTCCCCATCTATAATCCACATTGTAGCTAGTGACTTTCTCAGAGTGCAGATCCGACCACGTCACTGTCTGTTCCCCTACACCCTTCAGTGGTGGGGCAGATGAGTGGTGACCTACCTACCTGATTAACTGTCCCTCCTTTCCTCCCTGCTACTAGAGCTCTGATAGTCTGGACTGGTCTCAGTCAGTTTCAGTAAGCCTATTTATCCCTGGCTTATGATTGGTTTAAAAAGAAGCATGTGACAAGGGAAGTCTCCAGAGGATTTTTAGTAAAATTTTCCTCACTGATAAAAGGAGACACACAGGAAGTAACAGTCATCCTTTGTCCACTGGATCCTGTGATACTTCCATGTGCCTAGAACTGGGACAGCCATTTTGGTATCAGAGGAGAGCCAGCCTAAAAGACAAAGCTGACACACATGGTTCAGCTGAAAGGTGTGAAGGAGACTGAGAGTTTACCAATGCCCAAGTTGATAAATTAGCCAATTCTGGAACTGTCCCTCTATGTCCTCAAATCCATTCCCCTTTCCCTAATCATAACCATCTTATGTCAATCTATCAGCACCTCTGGTATCAACAGCTGTTGCAGCTCTAACTATATTTCCTGCACCTATTCTGATCTCCTTGAAGGCCACTCTCTATATAGCAGCCGGTCATTTTTCCAAAATATAAACCTAAATCCCAAGATGAGACCTTTATTCTGCAGTCTGAGATATGTCTTTATTTTCCACACTGAACTACTCCTTGTCTATATAAGACACTCTGGGATCTCTATTCCAGATTCTAAAAGGGGACCTGTTTATATAGCCTCCTATTATTATGCACCAGTCCTTCATGTCCTATATTGCTATTTGAACTTACAAAATTATTTTTGTTCTGGTTTATAAACAGTGACTTTGAGTATGGGGACTGGATCTGTTGCTCACCAGCAAATCCCAGGCATCTAGCACATATTAGATGCTTAGTAAGTATGTACTAATCAATGTAACAGATGAGATGATGAATGGATAGATGAATGGGTAGATAAGGGATGTGAGGCAAATTTTTCTTCATTTCCTGTCCATAATCACACTGGAAAAGAGTCAGATGAACTTGGTAAAAATTTTCTCACCTCTTAATCCACTAAAAACCTGATTTCTCCCCCAAGACCTTAAGTCTGCTTTCCTCCCTGCTGACACACCAGTGTCAGCAAAGAACTCACATTGAATTCCTCTCTGAAGAGCTTATTGTCATCAGCCATTCTCCGGTTAATCTCTTCTTCCAGCTTGTCCACGGGCAGGGGTGGATACTTCCTGTTGGTGCTTGGGGACCTGGCCAGAAGTGGCATGCTCTGTGGCTCTGCAGTGCACAAGGGGGAATGTTGGTCAGGGGCCCTGGGAACCAACCCTTTTCTGGAGACTAAACTGGGGACTCCAATTCATGGACTGAGCCTCCAAGAACTAGGGCTGCTCCCTTCAAGTCTTTTTATTTGTCCTGTTAGGATAAAGAAACCCCTAAATTTCTTGATTTTCCTCTTCATGAAGGTTCCCCATGCCAGTAAAGGGCTCCTTAAAGGGTTCCTTACCCACATCCTCAGTGCGGCCATTGGACAAGCGGAAAGAATTGGAATGGCTCCCAGCTTGCTTGTATTTCTTAAACCTAATGAGAAAATGTTCATAGTGAAAAACTAAGCACAGAGGCAGAAGAGACCAATCATTGGCTTTGTATTTCCACTTATCAATTCAGCCTTTCTAAATTTCCTTTACGGAATAAACAGGCTCTTTTAGAGACAGGTCCTGCACATGCTGAGACAACTCCATTCCATGGTGCTCCTGCTCACCCTCAGCACACTAGAATCCAAGCCAGGTAACACCACCAGTATATTCTAGCTTGTGGCTCTGTGCAGCTCCAGTTCCAGAACTCACTGGAGATCATAGCCATACCAGCTGAAAAAGGGATGAGTGAGGAGAGCATAGTGTGTGTGTGTGTGGCAGGATGGGGGGTGGGGGGGAATCCAGGAGGTAGGTTAGATAAAACTATCCATATTAAACAAAAATTCTGGTATTTTCCCAGTGCAACCAGGGAAAAGCCCAGAACTTCAGATTGGATGGGCATAGGTCTGGCCTCAAGTCTCCTGCAGAATGATGGAGACGTATGACAAATTATGGGGATGTACAAGGTTCCCCTCTCTTTATCTCTGTAGAAGAACAGGAGGAGCACACAGAACAGCTTAAGCCAAAGATAAGGGGAGAGTTAAACCCAGTGAGTCAGGGCAGTAACATGAGCAGGAAGGGAACAAATACACTTCCCTCTTTTCTCCAGTGGGTTCCCCTTTCATGCTTTTGTTCCCTTGACTAGTATTATCTAGAGGACCCTGAGAGTCAGAAAGGGGAACCCTACATAACTTACATGGTTTAATTCAGCATTCCAGGGTTTGGGGAACAAAGCCCCAACCAGAAATAACGTAGGCCTTTATTAAGCATAAAATCTCCATCAAGGGCACTTTATAAGGGTTGCTTCAACAAGGTTAGATATGAAGACCTTAAATAACTATCAGTAATAACACAGAATGTAGCTTCTTTCCTCAACCTCTAAACCACCATCCTGGACTTTAGGTTGGAGTGAAGTTGCAGGGCTTGACTTGGACAGGTGAAATCAAAGGGGAGGGGGCTGGGTCTTGAGGAAGACTATGTAGAGCTTTTAAACCATTTCTAAGTAGAATTTTAATCTTAGGAGCACTATCATGAGTCATTTCCCTATATCCTACTTATTGTCTGTATCTTACTGTCTTCTGGACTATGTGGGCTTGATACTCTGAGGTTACCGAAATAAGCGTCCATGAGAATGCAGAAGCATTAGCTCATATGCTCACCTTAACATGTACAGAACTATGATTATGAACACGATCACTAGCAGAAAGGACAGGGCCACCATCACTGCAATAATTGGAGTCTTATCTGAAATTGAAAGAACAAAACATGTCATTACCATTGCGTGCAAGAGAGGGCTCAACTTGGCTGCTCAGGGCATGGACAGAGTCACTGAGAGCAAGAGGAAAACACTTCTTCCCACTGCTACCTCATCTCTGACCTATACATTTGTTTTCTATCTGTCCTCCTGCATTTGAATAAAAGCTCTTTGAAGGCAGAGATTGTGGTTTGTTCATTGTGATAGAGCCTAAAACAGTGCTTAGTACATAAAAAATGAATATTTGAAAGCATGAACACATTCAATCCTGATGTTAATCTGGGTATGAGGGCTAACAATGTACTCTCTCCCCAACTTCAATGGACTCCATCTAGAGGAAGATGGGAAAGAAAGGAAAAAGGACAATTTTCTAATCATAAACCCAAATGGTTTCCTGGCATAGAAAATACTGTTTCTGATTAAAGCAAGGAGACATTATTAGATCCTCAAACACTATGTATCCAAAATGCTGGGTACACTTTTCTACCTCTTTCTACAGCCACTTTTTACGAGAATCCCAACTACAGTAATATCTGGCTGAGAGATATATTGGAAGGCAGGCCCTTGGATTTCCATTCCATAGGGTCTGGCTTCCTTTCCACCCAATACTTGTAGCTTTCTTTCTCATGGCAGCTGAACAAGTGCTGACTCATCCTCCTCTACTCTCATGCCCCCACCACAAACTCTACAACCAGTCTGAGTTTGTAACTATCTTCACCATTTTCCCTCCTGCTAAAAGGGAGGATGAGTCTCTCCCATGTGAAAGTCAATGCTGTCACACATGCTATGGATTACATCCATTACTGTCACCTCAAAGACTTGTCTTCTTGACCTTATTTACCCTCCTCCAGTCACCAATAGCCCTAGGCTTCACAGTTGACTTCTCACAACATAGTCATTATCTCTAATTCTTTACCCTCTGGGTACTCTTTATCCTCAGTGTTCCATTTAAACTGCTCATCAAGGACACCAACAAATAACATATTCCAAAATCCAATGGAAACATTCCCATCCTCATCTGATTCAACCTCTTAGCAGCATTCATTAAAAAAATTATTAATGGCAAGCAACTGTATGCCAGGCACTGTTCTAGACCCTGGAAACAGAAAAGCAATCAAGCAGAGAAGTAACAGAGAGTCTACATTCTGGAGGAAGGTAGGGGGGGCTGTTCATAAATAATAAATACATTATTTCAGATAGGGTTAAGTGCTATGACGAAAAGAACAGGACTGATCCAAGATGGTGGCAGAGTAGATGAAGGGACACTAACGTCCTCTCAGGTTCAAACTAAAATTACAAATAAATTATAGAACAATAAACCTTAATAACTAACTGAAGACTAGCTGAACAGAAGTCTTATAACCAAGGACTTACAGAAGAAGCCATATCAAGACTGGCAGAAGGGCAGACATGAGAAAAGGGTAGGCCCTGCACCCATGCACGTTAGCTGATAATCTACAGGGATATAGCTCAGGTGCAAAGGTCCACTCTGAGGAGCAAGGGGTCTCAAAGCCAGAGCTGGGAAGGGACGCCCAAATATCATTTGGCTATGAAAATCATCAGGGATTGTGTCTGCCAGGGAGAGACAAGAATGTGCTAGAAACCCAGGCACACAAAATCTCATACATAGGCACTCACCCCAGCTCCAGTGGAGAAAACGCAGCTCAGAGGGTGGTGTGGGTTTGGGGAGAAAACTAAATGAAGAGCTGCCAAGGTTCCTATGCTGAGTCCTTTACTCATACCACCAACAGATGCCATCTCTCCTGGGTCAAGCACTCCCCTCCACACTGTATCAGCCTAAGGGAATGTACTAGCCCCACTCTCCTGACTTCCTGTGGCCCTTCCATGCAGAGTTCCCCTTCCTCCACATGGCTAAATCTTGGTACATTTTAGCCTGATAAACTCTACTGGCTTCACTGTGACAACTCCCTGAGACCCTGCCCCACCACAAAAATCCCCAGGCTCCCTGTGTGTGGCAGCTGGCCTTGGTGTACCCTGAGACTTTTGCTTAATACCCTCAGATCCAGCACTGATGCCAAGTCTGAATCTGTATCAACCTGGTGAACACCACTCACCCCTCCCTGGTAACTCATTAAGAACTTACTTCATACAACTCGCCTAACAGGCAGCTGGCGGCAGATCTCAGGATGCCTTGGGCCTTTCACTGACCTACCCCTGACTTGGTGCTGGTGGAAGCCAGACTTGGTACACAACTTGCCTTCTCCTATGCACACCCAGACCCAGGAGAGGCAACCACAATCTGTGGATCACTTTATAGTTCCAAACGGGTAGCCCAGGGCCAGTCACAGGAAGTGCCTGACACAAACCTGCACCCAAGAGGCCTCAGAATCAACACACTGGTGGTGGGCTTCAGACCACATCAGAGCATGACCCAACTGGCTCCACAAGTGGCACACCCAAAGGGAGTTCTTGGCAGGCAGCAGATCCTGCAGGGGTGAATTCTATACACAGCTCATACATATACACTGTAGTTAGGGCTGATCCTTAGATCAGCTAGCCTGAGAGTTAACCCCACCCATGGATGTGCCAACAGCAATCAAGACTCAACTACAACAAGAGGGCTTACATAACCCCCACAAGGCACATTTCTGGAGCACCTAGCACAGGTGATCAGGGAGACTGCACCACCGAGCTCCAAAAATACCTACATAAGGCCACAATACCAAGATGGGGGACACAGCACATCTACCTAATACACAGAAACAAATACAGAGAGATAGACAAAAAAGCATGCCCCAAATGAAGAGAGAGGAGAAATCCTCAGAAGAAGAACTAAATGAAATGGAAGCAAGCAATCTACATTATATACAGTTCAAAACAATGACTATAAGGATGTTCAAGGAACTTAGGGGAAGAATAGATGAACTCTGTAAAACTTAAAGAGATAGTAAGGATAAAAAAAGGACAGAGAAATCATAAAAAAGCAGCCAGGAATGAAGAATATAGTATCTGAAACCAAGACTATACTAGATGCAATCAATAGCAGGTTAGATGAAGCAAAGGAATGAATCAGTGATTTGAAAGACAAGGTAGTGGAAAACAATCAGCAACAAAAAGGAAAAAAAAAAGAGTTTTAAAAAATGAGGACAGTTTAAGGGACTTCTGGGACAACATCAAGTGTAACAATAGCTGCATCATAGGGGTAACCAGCAGGAGTTGAAAGAGGCTAAGAGATTGAGAACCTATTAAAGTAATAACTAAAAACTTCCCTAACCTGGTGAAGGAAAATGATGCAAAAGTCCAGGAAGGCAGAGAGTCCCAAACAAGATAAACACAAAAAGGACCACACCAAAACTCATTTTAATTACAACGGCAAAGGTTAAAGACAAAGAGAATTTTTAAAGTAGCAAGAGAAAGACAATGACCTACAAGGGAGCTCCCATAAGACTGTCAGCTGATTTCTCAACAGAAATTTTGCAGGACAGAAGGAATTGGTATGAAATAGTCAAGGTGATAAAAAGCAAAGACCTACAATCAAGACTCCTCTACCTAGCATGGCTATCATTTAAAATTGAAGAAGAAATAAAGAGCTTTACAGACATGTAAAAGCTAGAGCAATTCATTACCACCAAACTAATACTACAAAAAAGAATGTTTAAGAGTCTTCTTTTAAAAAAGAAAGAAAAGAGAGGAACATAATTATAAAAAATAAAATGGCAATAAACATGTACCGCTCAATAATCATTTTAATTGTAAAAGGATTAAATGCATCCATCAAAAGACACATAGGGTAGCTGAATGCATAGGAAAACAAGACCCATGTACAGAGTCTTGTTTGTATGGAAATATAATTAATAAATAATAATATAAGAATATACTCTGTGTTTCACATACTCACAACTGTACACCTACTTTTGCCTCACCCTGTATACGCTGCCTACAAAAGACCCATGTCAGATGGAAAGCTACACACCAGACGGAAAGTAAAGGACTGGAAAAAGTTCACATGAAATGAAGTGAAAGAGAAAGCTGGAATAGCAATTTTCATTAGACAAAACAGACTTTAAAACAAAGGCTGTAATGAGACAAAAAAAATCACCTAATGATAAAGGGATCAATCCAACAAGAGCGTATAACTCTTGTAACCATTTTTGTACCCAACACAGAAGCACCTAAATATATAAAGCAAATACTGATGAATATAAAGGGAGAGATCTACAGAAACAGCCATAGTAGGGGATTTTAACACCCCACTGACTTCAATGGATAGACATTCCAGACAGAAAAGAAACAACAGTGGCCTTAAATGACACATTAGGTCAGATGGATTTAATTGATATTTTCAGAGCATTTCACCCCAAAGCAGAATATACATTCTTTTCAAGTGCACATGAAACATTTTCCAGGATACATCACATGTTAGGATGCAAAGTAAGTCTCAATAAATTTAAGAAGAATGAAATCATATCAAGCATCTTCTCTGACCACAACAGTATGAAATTAGAAATCCATTCCAAGAAAAAAAACCCTGAAAAACATACAAACACATGGGGCCCAAATAACATATTACTAAACAATGGGTTAACAATGAAATCAAGGAAAAAAAATAAAAAATACCTTGAGACAAATGAAAATTGAAACATAAAAAAACAAAATCTATGGGACACAGAGAAATTAGTCTTAAGAGGAAAATTCATAGCATTACAGATCTACCTCTAGAAAGAAAAAATATCTCAACGAAACAATCTAATTTTGCATCTAAAGGAACCAGAAAAAGAACAAAGCCCAAAGTGAGAAAAAAAATAATAAATATCAGAGCAGAAATAAACAAAATAAAATCAGAAATGAAAGAGAACAATTGATACCACAGAAATACAAAGAATTATAATAAGAAAATATTATGAACAACTATATGCCAAACACTGGACAACTTAGAAGAAACAGATAAATTCCTAGTAACATACAATCTTTCCCAACTGAATCAAGAAGAAACAGAAATCTGAAAAGATCAATTACAACTAATGAAATAAAAAACTCCCAATAAGCAAAGGTCCTGGACCAAATGGCTTCACAGGTGAATATTACCAAACATTCAAAGATGAACTATCCTTCTCAAACTATTCCAAAAAATTTGAAAGGAGGGAAGACTCCCAAACTCAAGGCCAGGATTATCCTAATTCCAAAACCAGATAAAGATACTACAAAGAAAAAAAATTACAGGCCAATTTCTTGATGAACAGACATGCAAAAATCCTCAACAAAACGGTAGCAAACCAAATTCAGTAATACATTAAAAAGGTCATAGTCATACACCATGATCAAGTGGAGTTATTCCTGGAATGCAAGGTTGACACAATATCCGTAAATCAGTTGATAGGATACACCACATAAAGAAAACAAAGGATAAATCATGCGATCCTATCAATACATGCAGAAAAAGCACTTGACAAAAGCCAGCACCCATTTATGAGAAAAATTCTCAGCAAAGTGGGAATAGAGGTAACATACCTAAACATAGGAAAGGCCATATATGACAAACCACAGCTAACATCAAACTCAACGAAGAAAAACTAAAAGTGTGGGATTTCAGGCCAAGATGGAGGCACAGGTGGACACATTGTGCCTCTTCACACAACCAAAATTAAGGACAAGGATTTAAAAACAAGAAAACAACCAGAACTGAGAGAAAACTGAACTGTATGGAGGTCTGACAACCATTCATCCAGACCGGTAAGAGGGGTGGAGTCGCAGCGAGAGGAAGCAGAGGTTGGTGACCAGGGTGCGCAGGCAGCTGCTGGTGGACCTCAGGCGCAGGGCAGCTGGCTGACCGGCAGTCCCACATCCGGCACGCAGATGGTACAGGTGAAAACAGGTAATGAGACAAAACTCACAACCCAGGGCCCCAGCACTGGGAAATAAAACCTAAAAACACTGAGACCCCGCTCCCACATACAGTGTCAACCCAGCAACTGAGCTGCCCCACCCTAGTGAACACCTAAGGCTCCACCCCCCAAAAATGGCACAAACGGGAGAACAGATCAAAGCCCCAGAGCCAATTCATCTAAGCCACCAAGAGATAGCCAACCTATCAGATGCACAGTTCAAAGCCCTGGTGATCAGGATGCTCACAGAATTGGTTGATTTTGCTCACAAATTAGATGAACAAATGAAGGCTACAATAAGTGAGATGAAGAAAGATGCATAGGGAACCCACAGAGATGGGAGGAAAACTGGGACTCAAATCAATGGAGTGGACCAGAAGGAAGAAACGAACATCCAATCAGAAAAGAAGGAAGAAACAAGAATTCAAAAAAATGAGGAGAGGCTTAGGAACCTCCAGGACATTTTTAAAGTCCCAACATCGGAATTATAGGGGTACCAGAAGGGGAAGAGGAAGAGCAACAAGTGGAAAACTTATCTGAACAAATAATAAAGGAGAACTTCCCCAATCTGGCAAAGGAAATAGACTTCCAGGAAGTCCAGGAAGCTCAGAGAGTCCCAAAGAAGTTGGTCCCAAGGAGGAACACATCAAGGGACATCGTAATTACATTAGGCAAGATTAAAATGAAGGAGAGAATTCTAGAAGCAGCAAGGGATAAGTGCACAGTCACCTACAAAGGAGTTCCCATCAGACTGTCAGCTGATTTCTCAAAAGAGACCTTACAGGCAAGAGTGCTCTATCCAGCGAAGCTGTCATTTAGAATGGAAGGGAAGATAAAGTGCTTCTTAGATAAGGTCAAGTTAAAGGAGTTCATCATCACCAAGCCCTTATTATACGAAATGTTAAAGGGACTTATCTAAGAAAAAGATTAAAAAATAGGACAGTAAAAAGACAGCAAACTCACAGATATTAACAACCACACCTAAAACAAAAGCAAACTAAGCACACAAGTAGACCAGGAGCAGGAACACAGAAATGGAGATCACATGGAGGGTTAGCAACACGGGAGTGGGAGGAGGAGAGAGGGAGAAAAGGTACATAGAATAAGTAGCATTGACAGTGGGTAGAAAATAGACAGGGGAAGGGCAAGAATAGTGTGGGAAAAGTAGAAGCTAAAGAACTTATGACACATGGACATGAACTAAAGGGGGGGAATGTGGCTGGGAGGGGGTGTGCAGGGTGGAGGGGAATGATGGGGGAGAAATGGGACAACTGTAATAGCATAATCAATACAATATAATAAATAAATAAGAAAAACTAAAAGTGTTTCCCTTAAGATCAGGTCAAGACAGGAGGGCTGTCCACTTTCACCACTCTTACGCAACACGGTACTGGAAGTTGTAGCCACAGCAATCAGAAATTAAATACATCTAAATTGAAAATTAAAAAGTAAAACTCATTATTTGCAGATGACGTGATACTGTATGCAGAAAACCTGAAGGATTCCACCAAAAAACCAGCAGAGCTGGTAAGTTCAGTAAAGTAGCTGGATATAAAATTAGTATTTAGAAATGGCTGCATTTTTATACACCAATAGTAAACTATCAGAAAGAAAAACTAAGAAAACAATCTCATCAACAATTGCATCAAATGAAATAAAATACCAAGGAATAAATTTAACCAATGAGGTAAAAGACCAGTACTCAGAAAAGTATAAGACACTGAAGAAAGAAATTAAAGACGATATTGTACCAGTAAGTGGAAGCATATACCATGCTCATGGACAGGAAGAATTAACATCATTAAAATGCCTACACTACCCAAAGCAATCTATAGATTCAATATAATTCCTGTCAAAACAGCAATGGTGTATTTCACAGAACCAGAACAAATAATCTAAAAATTTTATGGAGCCACAAAAGAACCCAAATAGCCAGAGCAATCTTAAGAAAGAAGAACAAACTTAGAGGTGTCATGCAACCTGATATCAAACTATATATACTACAAGGTTATAGTAAACAAAACAGCATGGCACCAGCAAAACAAAAACAAAAAACCCAACACACAGACTCATAAATCAATGGAACAGAAGAGCCCAGAAATAAACTCACACCTATATGATCAATTAATATCTGACAAAGGAGGCAAGAACATATAACAGGGTCTATCATATTCTATTTAGTAAATGGTGTTGGAAAAATTGGACAGATATCATGCAAAAAAATGAAACCAGACCACTTCTTACACCATATACAACAATAAACTCAAAAGGGATTAAAGACTTAAATGTAAGACTCAAAACCATAAAACTTGTAGAAGAAAACATAGGTAGCAAAATTCCTTACATTTCTCTTTTTTCTGATACATCTCCTGAGACAAGGAAAAAAACCCCCCAAAAACAATGGAAGTGATCAAACTAAAAAGGTTTTGTACAGCAAAGGAAACCATCAACAAAACAAAAAGACAACCTACCAAATGGAAAAAGATATTTGCCAATTATAAATCCACTAAAGGGTTAATATCCAAAATTTATAAAGAACTCATATAAACTGAACACACACACACACACACACCAAAAAAAAAAAAAATCCAATTAAAACAAGGGCCAAGAACCTGAACAGACACTTCTCCAAAAAGGATATACACATGGCCAAGAGCCATTAGGAAAGATGCTCAATGTCACTAATTACCAGAGAAATGCAAACTAAAACCACAAAGAGGTATCACCTCACACCTGTCAGAGTGGCTGTCGTGATAAATCAATAAACGACAAGTGTTGGTGAGGATAAGGAGAAAAGGGAACCCTTGTGCACTGTTGGTGCGAATGCAGATTGGTGCAACCACAGTGAAAACAGTATGGAGGGTTTGTGAAAAAAATTAAAAAATGGAACTGCTTTATGACTCAGTGATTCTACTTCTGGGTATTTATCTGAAGAAATCCAAAACACTAATGCAAAATACATGCGCCTGATATTCATTGCAGCATTATTTACAATAGCCAAGACCTGGAAGCAACACAAGTGCCCATCAATAGACGAGTGATAAAAATGCTGTGGTACATATATACAATGGAATTTTACTTGGCCACAAGAAAGAATGAAATCTTACTATTTGCGACAGTACAGATGGACCTAGAGGGTATTATACTAAGTGAAATATGTCAGAGAAAGACAAATACCATATGATTTCACTTATATGTGGACTCTAAAGGACAAAATAAGCAAACAACATAGAAACAGACTCATAGATACGGAGAACAGATTGATGGTTGCAGGGGGTGGGGACTGGGAGAAAAGGATGAAGGGGAGGGATTAAGAAGTACAAATTGCTAGTTGTAAAATAGTCACAGGGATATAAAATACAGCCTAGGGAATATAGTTAATATTTTAATAACCATGTATGGTGCCAGGTGGATACTGGAAATACTGGAGGGAGCACTATGTGAAATGTAAGATTATCCGAACACTGTGTTACACACCTGAAATAAATCTAAAATAACATTGAGTATAAACTGTAATTTTAAAAAATAAACACCATTAATTTTTTTGAAAAAGAAAGGAACAGTAGGGAAGTAGGGAATGATGGGTTAAAATGGGCAGTGACTGGCTATTTTAGAGTAGTCTGGGAAAGTGTAAAGTGGTTATGAGGTCTATATAATGTGAAGTGCACCATGCAAAGACTGGACAAAGAGCTTTCTAGGCACAGGAACAGCAAGCATCATAGCCCTTAGGAGTTGGCAGGTTCAAGAAATAGCACAAAAAAAAAAACAATTTTGATAAGGTATGGCTAGAGAGGTAGGCAAGGGCCAGAAGACTTAGGGGTTTGTAGACCATGGTAATGAGTGTGGATTTAATTCTGAATGTTATAAGAACCACTATGTAATTGGAAGGCTTTGAACAGGGGAGAGAAATAACTGGATTTAAATTCTTTTAAAAGTTCAGCTAGCTATATGACTCATAAACAGCCATCATGAAGTGGGAGGTAATCTAGCAGAATATGGTCTTATGGATGCCAAGAACAGAGTTTTTCAGGAAGGAAGGAGTATTCAGCTCAATCACATATTACTGACAGATTAAGTAGGATGAAGACAGAGAAGTGAAAGTGAATTTAAAGGTATATAGAGAAAAGGAGCAGCATGTGGGAGGGAGATGTGGGGTAGAAATCTCTTTTTTAAGAGATGGAAGATATACTATACTTCTTCGTTGATGACAATTTTCAACACACCCTGGTGTGTGCCTCTTATCTTAAAATGAGCAATCAAACTAGCTGATTACTCCCTTCTCTTTGAAGAACTTTCCTCTCTTCATTTCCACAACAAAGCACTCTCCTGATTTTCCTTCTATCTCTTGGCTGCTCTGTCACATTTCTTTTGCTAGTTGCTCTTCCAACACCAGATCTTTAAATGTCTGGTTTCCTCAGGGCTCTGTCCTTGGTACTCTTCTCTACACTCTATGCAGCTTATCTGATCAGACGGCTGTAAACAGAAATGGTATGTTCGCAATTCCCACATGTGCATGGCTCGGTTAGACCTCCCTTCTGAGCCCATATGCCATCTCCACTTTAAATTTCATAGGCAGTACAAACTTGCTGCCTAAAATGTTTCCCTTACCATTCAATAAGCTAGCAATGTCATCCATCCATCCTGTTGTTCAAGTAAGAAATGTTGAACTCCCCTTGATTTCTTCCTCAGGCTTATCTTCTATATCTAACCCAGATGCAAGTGATATATTTTCAGGCTAAAACGAACGCCTTAGATTTGTTTGCCTTTTTCCCTTTCTGTTGCCATCCCTATAGTCTAAATCTCTATCCTACCTCATCTGGATCACAGTAATAAGCCTCGGTCCCCTGCAAAGCAGGCAGAGTGATCTCTAAGAAAGCAAGTCAGATCGTGTTTCTCTCATGTAAAATCTTTGGATGGTTTCCCAAGCCTTTCGAAGGAAATCTAATATTCTTGCTGTGGCCCATAACAACCTCCCCCAGCCCTTGCTTACCCTATCTCCTGCCACTCTTTCCTTGCTCATTAAATTTCAGCCACTAGTGTCCTTCCATACTGAGTTCTTTCCTTTCTTAGGCCTGTGAATGTGTGATTCCTTCTGCTTTTACATTGCTTCCTTCCATCTTTGCCTGGCTAACTCCAAGTCATCTAGTTTTCATTTTAAGTGTTACTTTTCCTAGAGAAATCGCTTCTGCTTCTTAATACTAAATTATGATCCTAAATCTGTTTCCTTATCTCTAAAAAATTAGTTATTCTGAAGATTAACTGAGATTATCCATGTAAAGTTCTCAGCACAGTGATGAGCACATATGACGAAGTCTGTTCAGAAAAAGTCCAGCCATTGTTAACATAATGAGAATGGTTTGCACCATATCCATGTATCCTGGCAGGCAAGGAGAGTGGACTGGAATGCTCACAGGTGAACAATGATGACTTCACTGTACTAGTCATGTGAGCAGCAGACACTATTGAGTGAGCATGTGTACTGTGTGGCCACTGCATTCAAAATGACTGAGCAAGTAAAGCAATGAACTGGCATCAAATTTTGCATTAAGCTTGAATATTTCTCTGCAGAAACTATATGCATGATTCAGAAGGCCACAGCTATGGGCAACTGGTGACTGGCAGCTTCATCATGACAATGCACCTGCTCGTGCATCATGACTTGTGCAGAATTTTTTTGTGAAACATCAAATCACCCAGGTGACTTGGATCCCCTACAGCACAGATTTGACACCCTGTGACTTCTCGCTTTTCCCCAAACTAAAATCACCTCTGAAAGGGAAGAAATTTCAGACTGTCAATATGATTCAGGAAAATACAATAGGGCAGCTTATGGTGATTGGGAGAACTATGTGAGGTCCCAACAGGCCTACTTTGAAGGGGACTGAGGCATCACTGACCTATGCACAATGTTTCTTGTATCTTGTATCTTCTTCAATAACTGTCTCCATTTTCATATTAGATAGATAGATACCTTCTGGACAGACCTCATATTATGTACTCAGTCAACGTTAACCAAGATTGTCTTTATCATTCTCATAGAGCACTCATTTCCCTTGATATTACCTCTCACACTTTGTAATTTTATATATATACATACATGTGCGTGTGTGTTTATTTATTTATTTATATGAGTTTAGTTGATTAATGAGTGTCCCTTCTTTAAACCATAAATTCTATAAGGACAAGCATTACATACCTGCTTTGTTTCTCACCATACATATACCTAGCACAGAATTTCAGCCACAGCTGGCAATAAATACTGGACTACATTGAGTGAATGAATAAACAAATTAATGATTGATATATCACTAAATATATCTTAATTAAATGCCAACCAGAGGGCTGTATAGCGAGTATTAAAAGAATTTAAAACATCTAGCTTGAGATGTTTTATGACGAAGTCTAAAACATCCCTTGAGATGGTTAGCTGAATCAGTAAGTTTACTTATTTCTGTTCCCAATAGGACACTGAAATAATATAAGAAATATAAACATACGAATGAACTAAAAGCATTTTGGGAAGGCAGCAAAGGATGACATCAGTAGACCAAAAACTCTGAGAGATTTATGAGAGGCAAAACAGATGGGATTGGACTGCTGAAGATACCTATCAGAGCTGAAGAACCTGTATTTGAAAGGTAAGTACTGGTTCTAATAGTCTGGGCCTGGAAACACATCAAGCTCAGATTCAACTGGGAGTGGGGATGAAAGTGAGCATTGGTGTAGGAGGATGGTATTTAACCAAAGGCTTGCCAAAGCAGAATCAGTACACCCACACGCTGAGTAACAAGCAGTGGTGTCCCATCCAGGTTCAGCTGGAAAAACAGAGCTCTGTCAAGAGTGGGGGCAGGGAAGGTTGGCACAGAGTGCTGATTATTCTTCTTTTTGAAAAATGCTGCGTGTATATATATATTTTTAAACTTTTTATTATGGGAGACTTACACAAGATTAAAGTGAACACTACAATAAATCACTATGTACTTATCCTTCACTTCAACATTACCATTATATGCCAGTTTTTTTAAATCTATACCAGGGTTTTTTCAACCTCACACTAATGAAGTTTTGGGCTAAATAATTCTCTGTTGTGGGAAGCTGTCATGGACACTATAAGATGTTTATGAATATACCTGGCCTCTACCTACTAGAAGATGCCAGAAGCAAACTAATTGTGATGACCAAAAACTCATCTCTAGACATTGCCCAACTGTCCTCTGAGGGAAAATTGCCCTGAGCTGAGAACCACTGTTCCATATGCACCCCACTGGAGTATTTTAAAGCAGATCTGAGACATACCACAGCAACTGTAATTACTTTAGTGTGTATCACTAAGAGATATGAATTCTTAACACAATCACACCACCATTATCCCACTTAAAAAGCAACACAAATCCCTTAATATAATCTAATATTAAGTTACTTTTTAAATATCCCTGATTGTCTCATACACCCTTTTTTACCTATGGTTAGAATTGACATCCAGAGAGGATCTATATATTGCACATGATTGCTATGTACACTAAGTCCACAAAGCGTTTCCTGGGGCACTGAAGACAGAGATAATTCTAGGAAGCCAGAAGAGATGACGGGGAAAGAGAAAAGGTAGCTCTGCCTAGAGGATAACTGTGTCCAACTTCCTAATCCATGACTGAACCCCTAGTTTAGGATATGTCCCTGTTTGTCCTCCTGAAGGGACACCTACTGTGAGCACAATCTAGTCTAGTAAATGCCCCAGAGCAAAGCTTAACCATAGCCCTACAGGTGACCTTCACAAAAACCAAGGACAGCAATGACAGTCCTGGGAAGAAGAGGTAATACAAAAAAAAAAATAGAATAAATCTTTAAAAAATGTACTGCAATTTGTGCGAGAGAGCACAGTTAATTTTTTTTTTAAGCCACACTATAAAACAAGGAGCAATCTCATACCTGTCAGGATGGCCACTGTTAAAACAACAACAACAGAAAATAACAGGTGTTGGCTATAATGTGGTGAAATTGGAACCTTGTACACTGTTGGTGGACATGTAAAATAGTACAAAAAAGAATAAAAATAAAATTACCACATGATCCAGTAATTCCACTTCTAGGCATATGTCCAAAAGAATTTATTTTTTAAATTATACTTTATTGATTATGCTATTAGAGTTGTCCCATTTCTCCTCCACCCTGCACACCCCCTCCCACCCACATTCCCCCCTTTAGTTCATGTCCATGTGTCGTAAGTTCTTTAGCTTCTACTTTTCCCACACTATTCTTGCCCTCCCCTGTCTATTTTCTACCTACTGTCTGTACTACTTATTCTCTGTACCTTTTCTCCCTCTGTCCTCCTCCCACTCCCCTGTTGCTAACCCTCCATGTGATCTCCATTCTGTGTTCCTGCTCCTGTTGTAGTGGTTTGCTTTTGTTTTAGGTGTGGTTGTTAATATCTGTGTTTGCTGTCTTTTTACTGTCCTATTTTTTATCTTCTTTTTCTTAGATAAGTCCTTTTAACATTTCATATAATAAGGGCTTGGTGATGATGAACTCCTTTAACTTGACCTTATCTGAGAAGCACTTTATCTTCCCTTCCCTTCTAAATGACAGCTTTGCTGGGTAGAGCACTCTTGGATGTAGGTCCTTGACTTTCATGACTTCAAATACTTCTTTCCAGCCCCTTCTTGCCTGTAGGGTCTCTTTTGAGAAATCAGCTGACAGTCTGATGGGAACTCCTTTGTAGGTTACTATGCCTTTATCCCTTGCTGCTTCTAGAATTCTCTCCTTCATTTTAATCTTGGCTGATGGAATTATGATGTGCCTTGGTGTGTTCCTCCTTGGGTCCAACTTCTTTGGGACTCTCTGCGCCTCCTGGACTTCCTGGAAGTCTATTTCCTTTGCCAGATTGGGGAAGTTCTCCTTTATTATTTGTTCAGATAAGTTTTCCACTTGTTGCTCTTCCTCTTCCCCTTCTGGTACCCCTATAATTTGGACGTTGGGACATTTCAAGATGTCCTGAAGGTTCCTAAGCCTCTCCTCATTTTTTCCAATTCTTGTTTCTTCCTTCTTTTCTGTTTGGCTGTTTCTTTCTTCCTTCTGGTCCACTCCATTGATTTGAGTCTCAGTTTTCCTCCCATCACTATAGGTTCCCTGTGAGTTTTTCTTCATTTCACTTGTAGTCTCCATTTGTTCCTCTAATTTGCAACCAAAATCATCCAATTCTGTGAGCTTCCTAATCACCAGAGCTTTGAACTGTGCTTCTGATAGGTTGGCTACCAGTGCTATGAGCTCTGCATCTGTTAGGTTAACCACCTCCTGGCTGCTCAGATGAATTAGCTCCAGGGCCCCAGTCTATTCTCCCTTTTGAGGCATCCTTGGGTTTGTTTTTGGTCTGGTCATGGCTGTTACGTACTGAGGGGTGGAGCCTTAGGCATTCACCTGGGCAGGGCAGCCCAGTCGCAGGGCTGTGATGCTGGATGTGGGGGCCGGGTCTGAGAGGGAACAATGGTGCTTGCTCCACTCTCTGCCGGATTTCAGTCACTTCCACTGCTTCCCCCAAGCAAACTGGACCCCTCTGGTGCTGATTCCCGGGTGGGTGGGCCTGCGCATGCTCCAGGACCCCATGGGTCTCCCCAACGAACTCTCCTGTGAGGCTGGGACTCCCTCCCAGCACCTCAGCCCCTACAAGTATTTTCAATGGGTGCTTTTAGGTTTCACTTCCCAGCGCTGGGGCCCTGCGTCGCACAGTCTGTCTTGCTGCCCGTTTTTGCCTGGTTTATCTGTGTGCGAATGTGTGTCTGCAGTCCGCCGCCCTGCACACCCCGCTTGGCAACCTCGCCTTTGGCAACGCCGCTGCCTGTGCGCCTGGAGTGACTGCGCACCCAGGACCACCACCGGCTTATCCCACCGTGATCCGACTCCACTGGCTGCGGTCTCCACCCCTCTTACCGGTCTGGGTGAACTGTTGTCGGACTCCTGCACAATTCAATTTTCTCTCTGTCGTGGTTGGGTTTTCTTTTTTTGGTTCTATAGTTTTGTTGTCCTTAATCTTGGTTGTGAGAGGAGGCGCAGCATGTCCAGCTGCGCCTCCATCTTGGCTGGCAGTCTCTGCCCAAAAGAATTTAAAGCAGGGTCTTGAAGCCCTAGCCAGTGTGGCTCATTTGGTTGGGTGTTATCCCACAAACCAAAAAGCTGCCGGTTCGATTCCCAATCAGGGCAACTTTTGGATGACAAATGTGACAAAAAGTAACATGCCTGGGTTACAGGTTCAGTCCCTGTGGTCACATATGGAAGGCAACTAATTGATGTTTCTCTCCCTCTCTTTCTCCCTCCACTCTCCTCTCTCTCTAAAAATAAAAAAAATTATAAAGCAGAATCTTGAAGAGATACTTGGATACCCATGTTCATAACAGCATTAATCACAACAGCCAAAATGCAGACGCAACCAATTTTCCATTGATGGATGAGTAAATAAGCAAAATATGGCATGCACATAATGAAATATTTTCAGCATTAAAAAGAGAATTCTGACACAAACAACAGAACCTTGAGGACACTTCTAAGTAAATGTCAGTCAGACACACAAAAACCCAAATACTGTATGATTCCACTTATAGGATGTAACTAGAAGAGTCAAATTCAGACACACAAAGCAGAATAGTAATTGCCAGGGGCTGGGTAGTGGGCAAACTGGGAAGTGATTGTTTAATAGGTCTGGAGATCCAACTTTACAAGATAAAAAAAGATTATGGAGATGGATGGTGGTGATGGTTGCACAACAGTGTCAATGAACTCAACACCAATGAACTGTACACTTAAAAATGGTTAAAACAATACACTTTATATGTACTTTACCATTTGTAGCATTGTGACAATAAACAATGAGGGGAGAAAGAGCAATCTGAGAATTAAAAAAAGAGTTCTTAGGAAACTAAAACATGATTAGGGGAAAAACAATCTCAAAAGAAAGGCTGAAAAGGAGAACAGACATAACGAAACACCAAATCATGGAAGTTCCCAGAACACAGAGCAAACAGTAAAAATGAGAGGGAAGCCGTGAGAGCAATGACATAAGCTAGGCATATCTAGGAGTTCTCATATATGTTCCATAGGAGTTCCCAAAAAAGAAAACAGTAGAAAGCAGGGGAAGAAATTATACAAGAAAGTTCTGAGTTATCAGGCTAAAAGAAACCATACGATTTGAGAATGCTGAAGAAAAAGATCTTTACCTAGATGCATCCCAACAAAACTTTAGAAAATTTGCATTGAAATCAACCAACCACAAACCATCCACAAAAACTTCAAACAGAAGAAAGAAGGTTCTCTACAGAGAAATGAAATCAAATTCACATATGACTGCTTATCTCAAATACCATTGCTAGGAATCAGTGGTCTACCATCAAGTTCTTAGGAAGGACTTGGAACCTAGAATTATTTACCTAGCCAAATTTTCATTTCAGTGTGAGGTCAAAAGAAAGCCATCTCTGGAGCTTGGGCCTTTAGGGCCAGACAGGCGTAAGGGTTCAAATCTCTACTATCCTACTTAGTAGTGTGTGACAATCTCTTGGAACCTTTGTGGCTTTATGAAATACAAATAGGAGTATATGATCCTTCTACACCCTTTACAGTTAACATAAGATTTAGAAGAAGCAACATTTGCAAAGTGCCTGATATGAAGGGGAAAGATTTGGCCTTGGTATCCAGAAGCTCACACAGACCAGTTTCCTACCCTCAGGCAGGTCTCTAGAACAGAGAAACTACATCCCAAATGTAGCCCATTGCTTGTTCCCTGCCCCCGCTTTTAAATTATATTTTATTGTTTAAGCTATTACAGTTGTCCCCATTTTCCTCCTTTTCCCCCCCTTCACCCACCCTGCCACTCCCTCAGACAGTCCCCACACTGCTGTCCACATCCATGGATCATGTGGATATATGTGTTCTTCAGCGAATTCCTTCCCCTTCTTTCAGCCAGTCCCCACCTCCTCCCTCTCCTCTTACAGCTGTCAGTCTGTTCCATTTACTATGCCTCTGATTCTATTTTGCTCGTTAGTTTATTTTGTTCATTAGATTCCACATAAAAGCGAAATCATATGGTATTTGTCTTTCACTGGCTGGCTTATTTTCTAGGTCCATCCATGCTGCTGTAAAAGGTGAGCTCCTTCTTTTTTACTGCTGTGTAGTATTCCATTGTGTAAATTATATGACTGTTTTTTATCCACTCATCTACTGATGGGCACTTAGGCTGTTTCCAGATCTCGGCTATTGTAAATAACCCTGCTATAACACAAGATAAATATATTCTTTTGAATTAGTGTTTCAGATCACCACTTGCTTTTATGAATAAAATTTTATTGCAGCACAGCCACATTCACTCATTTATATACTGTCTATAGTGGCTTTTGCACTACCTTTACAAAGGTAAAGCTGAGTAGATGTAACAGAGGTGGTATGGCTGAAAAGCTGAAAATTATTTATTATCTGGTCCTTGATAGAAAAAGTTTGCTAAACCCTGATCTAGAATGTTATTACCACTTCTCCTCTCATAAGATTCTAGCTGAGATATTACTTTTTGGTAATTGCTTCTTTCTTGTACGTCCATAATACTATGCACCTACTCTGCTAGAACTCGTAATACTGAATTAAGGTAACTGATTATATGACTATTAAATTATAAACTTCTTGAGGGCATGGATTCACATCACCCCTGGTATCTTTAATTCAATAAACATATCTTGAGTGGCAGCTGTGTCAGGAAGGTCCTAAGAATACAGTAGTGAGCAAATCAAAATTCCTTGTCCTTATGAAGCTTTTATTAGTAGAGGAGACAGGACAACAGATAACTAAAGAAATATACAATAAGGGTAGTGATAAGTGCTATGAAGAAAAATAGTAAGGCATGGCAAAAGAGGGAATGGGGAGAGGGGTTCTGTGATATAAGATGGGGTGGTCAGAAAAAGTCCTGAATGAATGGATAAAGTATCAGGAAGGCAACCATAAGCAATATGAGAAGAGTCAGCTAGCCAGATAGCTTAGAAATAAAAATTATTAATAAATATTTAAGCACTTATGTAGCAGGCATAGAGCAAAGCACCACACACATACTGTATCATTCAATTATTGTAAAAGCCTAAGATATCATTATTAATCCTATTTTATGGATAAGGAAACTGAACAGAGAGATTAACTTGCCCATATTACACATCTGCAAATCTGAAGCAAGACCACAGAGTAGCACTATTCTCCAGGCTCTTCATAAACTACAGGACCAACAGCACTAATTCTTACAAGTTTTCAGGCCAGAACAGTCCTCTATCATCAAAGTCAGATTTTTACATCTTGACATCTCAATTACATCCATAATTTTTAAAGGTTTTATTTATTTTTAGAGAGGGGGAAGGGATGGAAAAAGAGAAGGAGAGAAACATCAATGTGTAGTTGCCTCTCACATGGCCCCCACTGGGGACCTGGCCTGCAACCCAGGCATATGCCCTAGACTGGGAATCAAACCAGCGACCCTTTGGTTTGCAGCCTGCGCTGAATTTACTGAGCTACACCAGCCAGGGCCATCCACGTTCTTTTTTAGTCCTTACCTGAGGACATTCTTATTGATTTTTAGAGATAGAAGAAATGTATGCATGTGGCGGGGTGATGGGGGAGAAAAGACATCCACTGGTTGCCCCCTGAATACGACCTGACCAAGGATTGAACTCACAACTTTTTGGTGCACAGGATGATGCTCCAACCAAATGGGCCACCTAGCCAGGGAACATCCACATTTTTGGTACAGTTAAAGACAACACAGATAGCAAAGATGTCCCTAGGCCTCTGTGAGGAAAGGAGACCTAGATCTGTTACAAAAATAGGAGAACTTGCAGCTACCTGTATCAAATCTCAGACTAAGAGATAGACTCAGGATAAAGTCATCCTTCTAGGGTTCCTCTCAAACTGGACAGACTCATCCTCTCATCATGCTCAGGTTTGTCTTGGTCTAGGTCCTCTGGAGATGCATCCTTGCATGGTGC
This sequence comes from Anoura caudifer, assembly GCA_004027475.1. Lineage (NCBI taxonomy): Eukaryota > Metazoa > Chordata > Mammalia > Chiroptera > Phyllostomidae > Anoura > Anoura caudifer. The sequence goes on along the minus strand of PVKU01007736.1, from coordinate 8,743 downwards.
AGGCAGGTTCAGGCAAGGCAGGCACACTGGTCCAGTCCTTGCTGCCCGCTGCCCCAATCCATTCTAGCAAAATTCCACTTCCTAGACTTAGGCCAGGGGTCAACATTTCAAAAACATTAAAATGGTGTTTTGGGACTACAAATGTCTACTTGCTATAACCCCTTTCCAAGATCAAAATGTCATATTATTCTAAGGGCTCATAAGTACATAGGTGAGTCACCTAAGGACTTAGATATACCTTAGTCAACAATAAAGATAATCAGTGAAATTAAACCCATACTCCTCTAGCCTTATGCTAAGGCCCATTTACTAGTCTTGTTTCCAAATTTTTTGGTAGAAGTATTTATCAACTCACAAAGGCAGAAATGTAATGCTGTTTTAAGTGTTTCCTGTTGGCTCTAAAAACAGCAAAAGTTACCAGGTTGCCTAAAGGGGTCAAACCACTGGCCTGAGCACAATCACTTGTTGGCTTGGGTCAAATTACCATTCAGAAGCCTTAATTTATATTGCCCATCTACCTTCCCTAAGGCCTCTGGAGTTACATTTCATTAAAAAAAAAAAAAAAAAAAATCTGACCATGTTATTTCCTTCCTTACCATCACCAGGAAACGCCCTGGCTCCTGAGCTCAATGTACCACCAGGCCCATTCTGCTGGGGGCTGCCTCTCACTACTCCCCACCTCATGCACACCAACTGTGCACTGTTCCTCAAACACATGACTTGCTCTTTCATGTCTCCTTGCTTTTATCCTGTTTGGCGCATCCTCACTTTCTTCAGTTACCATATTAATTTAAACTGCCCAAAGCTCACCTCCGTGCCTCATTCCCACTCTCCTGGTACAATAATAAGTCTTAAACTCTCTCACAGCACTTTATATGTTATATCCAATAGCATGTAGCTGAGTGGACTTTTTAGTTCTTGGTGATCACATGTTTCTTCCATGAGTCATTTTTCTTTCTGGGATCCTCAGCATTCAACAAGTGTTGAATGAATACATTATTAAAGGTGTTTTTAGGGAAAGCTGTCATAAATGGAGGTCACAATAATAATGTCACTTACTATGATAATCCAAAAATACCTCTTTAACCAAGAATGTTGACCACTTTCTCGACTGCAACTCTAGCAAAATATTGAAGGAAAAAGATGGGGGAGCAGGTGATCTAATCTGATAGCTGAGAAACTTTAAGAAGCCTCTGGGATTCAGTAGAATGTTTATCCTGCCCAGTTCTAGAACTTTGTAGCTCAAGGACTCCTTCACAAATATTAGGAGAAACCATTTCCAAATTTGAAAAAAAAAAAGTTAAAGAAAAGATTATAGTAGGTCCTTGATATAAATAATGCTGTTTCATTCAATGTCATTTCATTATAGCATTGATGAAACTTAGTTTTGTTATACACAGCAGAACCTATTGGTAGTGTTAAGTAAGGACTTAATGTACATCTAAAATAATTTCAAGTATCGTTCACAGCTTTATCCAATGTTCTTTTTTCCTCTTCTTTTGTTGTTCAAGTACAGTTGTCTCCATTTTCCCCCATCACTCCCCCTCCATCCCACAGTGTTCTTGCTCTTTAACAAATATCAGTTATAAGGTCTTCATGTAAAAATCCTATTATAAAGAAACCTATTAAAATAAAAAGTAGGTTATAGAGACTTTTGTTTAAAATGTGCAGGGCAGAAAGTTAGGTAAGGTCTATAGTTGTGCGGGCATGGCTGGTTGCTAGATGACCTTGCCTTAGGAGCTGCCTTGCACATCAGCCTCCAGGAACCCTAGGAGTGTCCTTGTTTCTGCGAGTTCTGAATGAATGGCTAAGATTCCTGATCTCCTTAGTCTGCCATCTAATAGTAATAGTAACAGTGGTGATGGTAGTAGGTAGCAATGTAACAGAAACACTTGCTAAGCAACTGCTATGTGCCAACCTAGCACTAGACCAAGCACTTTGTGTTACTTCATTCCTCACAATAGCCCTATAAAGAAAATTCTGTTCCTATCCTATTTTGCAAATGGTTAAATGAGGCTCAGGTAAGTCAAACACCCACCTCACCCTGATGGTAAATGGTAGTCAAGAACACACAAACCCAAGTGGTTTAGCTCCAAAGCCCATGCTTTTTTAAACCACTGCATACACTGCCTCTCCAAATATTCCACTATGCCACTCACTCCCAAGCCTGCGTACATATATTAAAATCATTCAATAGCATTTTCTTAGATGGGAAAATCTCTATTTATGAATGGGAGAATGCATCACTATCTTGGTCAAACTTCACGGGAATAGTAGTAGATGTTACAGATTCTCCTTCAGGACCAAAGAACCTATTCCCCCAGCTGCTGGGAGGATCAGTAGTTAATGGCTCTCAGCCAAGTTCTTCCCTAGGAATTATCCTAGGCCTAAGAGAGTAGCCTGACCCAGGGGAGAAGCCCCCCTACCCCCAATTCCAGCTCCAGAGCTTCCTGTGGGGCCGGCTGAGGCCTTTGCTGCCTTTGCTCTGACTGTATGACATCTCATTTCCTCTTTCTACCCAATAATACTGCCTTTACTGCCTCACAGGTACTACAGAGAGAAAATACTTCCCAATAAACTTGCTGCATGCAAATCTGTCTCAGAGTTTGTTTTCCCTAGAACAAAACTAATAAAATTGAGATGCAAAACTATGTGAAGACTAAATAACAACTAGAGAGTATACTCATGACCACTGACTTCATGGTGAAGAGGTACTTGATAGATACTGCCAGAAGTGAATTTATACATTACTATATTACATAAATCATCCAAATTAACACCAGTAAAAATGCTTTGAAAAAAAAAAAAGAACTGGTAACAAAAGGACAAATATTGTATGATTCCACTTAAATTAGGTACCTAAATATAGTGAAATCCATAAAGACAAAAAGCAGAATGGTAGTTGTCAGGGACTAAGGGAAGGAGAAATGGGTTAAGTATTTAATGGGTCACAGAGTTGCAGTCTGGGATGACAAAAAAGTTTTGGAGATGAACGGTTGGTGGCTGTTGCACAACAACGTGAATGATACTGACCTGTACAGTTAAAATAGCAAATTTTATATTATATATATTTTAATCACAATTAGAACAAAAGCTGATTCTACCAATGAATTCAAAATATATCACAAAGTAATCTGGAATACAAAGTAATTTTTTAAAAAATATACACAAGAAAATATCAGTTCTTGGACTTCAAAAGAAAGGAAGGAAAGTTGCCTGCCTCCCTTCTTCTTTTTTTTCCTTTCTGCTTTGACAATTAAAACACCAGTCATGCCTTGGCCAGTGTGGCTCAGTGGGTTGGAGCACCCTCCCATAAACCAAAAGGTCACAGGTTCAATTCCCAGTCAGGGAACATGCCTAGGTTGCAGGTTCCTCCTGCTGGGGTAAGGTCGGGGTGCATAGGAAAGGCAACTGATCTTAGATGTTTCTCTCACATGGATGTTTCTGTCGCTCTCTCTCCCCCTCCCTTCTCCATTGCTGTTCGAAAGCATCACAAAGGCCAGCACATAAAAATGTATAGCCCTTAAGTGGATTTGAATAGAAACAATTTGCTCAGCAAACCCATTATAATGCAAATATTTCAAAACAATTGCTTCATTTCTCAAAAAGCATTTGCCTTTAAATATTGAATGTGACATCAAAATTCACAGCAATACTGCCCTGACCCAGGCTAGTCTCAGCTGGTTGATCATTATCCCATGGAGCGAAAAGTCAATTCGCTGTCAGGGCTCACACTAAGCCAACGGTTGTCCCCGTCCCCGGTTGGGGCTTGTGAGACATGCAACCAGTTAACGCTTCTCTCACACACTGATGTTTCTCTCCCTCTTTCTTTCCCCGTCTTCCTCTCTCTCTAAAAATTTAAAAAACATTTTTTTAATTAAAAAAAGAAAAGGAAGTTTGTTCACAAAAAAAAGTTTTTACAGCAATACCCTAAGATCTGCTCTGGTAAAATCGTCATTACACATGGGGCTTTAGCAACTTCTGAGAATATGTACACCTCTTCATTTTCCTGTTTGGTCAAAGGTAATAATACAAAATTATTTTTTTAATTTAAAAGGAGATTTATTATATTAGCATGTCACAGTTAGCAATAATCTTTACAATTAGCGTAATTTTATTTCTTCTTAATCACAATATTGAAACTATTCAAATCCATATTAGTTACCTAGGTAAAACAGGGATATATCTAGGACAAGAGAAAGGCTGAATATTGAGGAAATAAACACTAAGCAGAAGGAATCACAGATCTTATGTTTAATCTTGAAGCCTACCACACTGTCTTTTGACTTTATTGTAAGATTGATTAAAAGAGCAGTTTTAGGGAGAAAATATAAGTATCTGCTCCAACGTAAATTTATAAACTTCTACATTTAGTAGTCAGAATCTGGTAAGAGAACAAGAATAGCCAGGATACTGCATTAATCCAATCTAGTTCCTAAGTTTAGGAAAGGGAGAGCTCAAAAATTGAGGGAACTCTGTACGCAGTATGGTAACACCTTACTATTCCACAGCAAATACGGTGGCAGATGCAACACATAAAAGGTTAGAGTAACTACTTTTCTGATTCAAATGTTCCCTACTTAGAGGGACTTCATAAGTCTTCAAATGTTCCATTACTGAATTGTGCAGAGAAAAAATGTGCATGGTTAAATAATGGAATCAGAAAAAAATACCTCAAAAAGTCTGATCTGATAAAAACAGGAAATCATGATGAGAAAGATCGTTTCACAGATTAACATTTTCTAAACTCAAATGCAATTTTTATTTCTTAGACTGTTAGATGATTTTTCTTTCTCTTATGCTCTTTGTAGCTTTACTGTTGTCCTAGGCAAAATGTGCCACTTCTATAGATGCAAACCCACATCCTTTGTTCTCTGGTGATCAAGGACTTGGCAGCACTGCTTCGACCACTGACACAGCATCTCCAGTCATAGGGGCTTTACACTAAGAGGCTGAGAATCCAGAAAATCCATATAAAGTGACAAAAGGTCAATATTTTACACAGTAGGGTAAAACAACACAAAGGCAGAGGTTGTTTAAAGGTAACTATGGCCTAGAAGTTAGTAATTAACTCTGGAGTATAAATTATGGCCTAATGTCACCAAAGATTAATAAGGTGACATGATAAAGAAAGATAGTTGTTTTATTACTTGTTAAAATGCATCATAGCTATTAGAGTCTATAATCTATGTTTAAATACATAATGACTACTTATTTCTGTTACTCTTTTCTTCAAGGTTAATATAAAAACAACTTAAGGAAAAGTACACATGTAACAGTTACAGGTGCACAAGGTTACCACAGACTATGAGCGAAGGAAAGATGACATGTTATACACTGTAAAAGGGTCAGACATAAGGCGAGTGGCTCACCTCTTCTCTCCTTGGAGTCAGAATTACCTGTGTTAACAAGTGAAAACTAGAAACATTCACTCAAATTAAAGAAAAACATTACTATCAATTGAAAGTAAGACAAAAGAAACTCTAGGAATACGGATACTTTTGTCTTTGTATATACTGGAGCTAGAATGAGGCACCCTCAACAACTGGGGAACAAGATTGCCCAGATTCACTAAACTTTAATCAGTGGTTTGTCCTTCTCTGTGAGTATAAAAACAATGTAGTATCAATATTCATAAAAAGTACAAGAATATAAAGAGGAATACAAACAATGGTATCCGAGGTCTTTATGATCTTTTAGGTCATTAAAATGCAACAGCACATAATTAAGGATATGAAAGACCTAAATGATAACAGGCAATAGAATCTAATTGGTATAGACCGAATTCTATATACTAAAAGAAAAAAACCTTTTCTAAGGCTTATGGAATATTCACAAGTCCTTATAAATTTCCTGCAGTACAAATAATACAGACAATATTCTTTTATGATAATACAGTAAAACTAGATGTTAACAAAGAAACACTTGAAAATTAAAAGCAAAACCAAATTGCAAAACACCTAAAAAATAAAATCAGTCTTGTGGCAAAATCTGTGGTACAGATTCTGTGGTACAGAACACGTTTTGTTTTTTCAGCAAGCATGAAGCTGTCTATCTAGCTAGAGACTGCACAGCTGAGACTCTTTTGTGTTGAGGAGGAGTCATATGAAGAATTCAAGACAATAGGATGCGAGCAAAAGTGATGAAGGCAACTTCTGGTTACATCCCTTGTAAAAAAATGAATAAATAAATTGTCCCCACTGCCTCTGTTCGCCCTTCCCAGGGGCTAAAGCCAGAACCCAATGACGAGAGACACCTTTAACCAAACAGATGAGAAAAATTTTGTTGGTATGACAGACCCACAACAAATCAGGAGCTTGGTTGTAGATGAGGCAAAGTTCCCTGTCTACCTCTAGAATGTGGATAGGGAAGAGAAAGAATTTTATTTATTTTTATTTTTTTAAAACATTTTATTTATCTTTAGAGGGGAAGGGAAGGAGAGAGGGAGAGAGGGAGAGAAACATCAATGTATGGTTGCCTCTCGTGCGTCCCTTGCCGGGAACTGGCCTGCAACCCAGGCATGTGCCCTGACTGAGAATCGAACCGCGATCCCTTGGTTCACAGGCTCGCGCTCAATACACTGAGCTACACCAGCCAGGCCAAGAGAAAGAATTTTAATTAAATGAATTAATTAAACTTTTGTCCTAATTTTAGTCACTGAATTTTAGTGTATCTTTGTCAGAGTAGCTTAGACTGCATCCTAACTAATACAAGTACCTACAGGAACACTCATAGGACATGGCTAAAGTTATGCTTACAAATAATTCATAGCATTAAACATATCAATTAACTGGGAAGAATAAAAAACAAATAAATTAAGCCTTCAATTCAGGAGGACAGAAAAAGCACAAAATAAATGTAAGAAAAGTGGGAAAAAGAGTAAGAATAAAAAAGAAATCAGTAAAATAAAAACTGAAAAAGACCAAAGTAATAAATATACAATAGCAGGTTCTTTGGGGGAAGAAAAAAAAACAATAAATCATAAAACAGATAAATGGTTAGCCAACCTAAAAAAGAACTTAAATACATAAAATATTCATAGCTATGTAAGAAATTAATCCTAAGAGATGACTTTTCCTCAAATCTATTCAAATAATTTTGAAAACATGAATGAAATGTATAGTTTTTCTAGGTAAACCCAAATCTTTCATGAAGCAAAAAAAAATAGTGACAACTAAAATTTACCAAAATGTAGAACAAATCCAAGGGAAACACATATTCATTTAGAAATAACTTACAACTCTCAATGGAAAAATCCCAAATAAAATAATTATCAAACAAATTCCAACAGTTCATTAAAGAACAATACAATGCAACCAAATAAAGTTGTTTTCTCAGGAATGTAAACAACTCAAAAATAATAAATCTATTAATATGATTCATCATGGCATATGATAAAAAGAAAAAAATCATCTAGTTCTTGCTCATTGATGATGAACAGGCAACTGGCAAAATTTAACACCTATTCTTGACATAAATGCTATTTAAAATAGAAATAAGTGGCAAATCCTGAACATAATAAATGTGTTTATCTCAACTCAGAGTTGGTACCAAGTTTAATGGAAAATCACTGAGAGTACCCCCTTACAGAGTCAGGTACAAGACGGCTGTCTGCTTTTATTTCCTAACTTTGTTCTGGGGGTATTTGTCATTTCATTTAAACACAAGAGAAAAAGAGATCTAAAAATTAGGCATAGATATCTGCAAATGAGATGATTTAAAGACTTATGATAACTGAAGAAAATTATCTCAAATGCTAAGGAATTTATTAAGATGACCAGTATAAAAAGTACCTATATAAATCAATAGTCTACCAAGTCTAGGACTTCCGGCTAAGATGGAGGCATAGGTAGACACACTAAGCCTCTTCCCAAAACAAAAAGAAGAACAACAACAAATTAAAAAACAAAAAATATGCAGAACCGACAGAAAATCCAACTGTATGGAAGTCCGACAACCAAGGACTTAAAGAAGGAACATTCATCCAGACTGGTAGGAGAGGCAGAGACAGGGGAGCAGGGCAGAGAGGACTCCCTGCAAGGCGAGGATGGGGGCAGGCAAGGTGTGGCTGGAGACCTGCAAGACGGCAGTTGGCAGACTGGGTGGTCCCACATTCGAGTGCAGACAAACCGGGAGGAACAACTGGGGAGCAAGACAGATTGCACAACCCAGGGCTCCAGCACAGGGAAATAAAGTCTCAAAGCCTCTGACTGAAAACACCTGTGGGAGCTGAGGTGGCAGCAGGAGAAACTCCCAGCCTCACGGAAGAGTTCACTGGAGACACCAACAGGGTCCTAGAACATATAAAAGTCCACCCAACTGGGAATCAGCATCAGAAGGGCCCAATTTGATTGTGGGTAGCAGAGGAAGTGACTAAAAACTGGCAGAGGGCGGAGCCAAGTGGCATTGTTCCCTCTTGGACCCCTCTCCCATATATAGCATCGCAACACAGCAACAAGGGTTACCTCACCCTGGTGAACACCTAAGGCTCCTCCCCTCACTACGTAACAGGGGCACCAGACCAAAATAAGGCCCAAATGAAAAAACAGATCAAAGCTCCAGAAAAAATACAACTAAGTGATGAAGAGATAGCCAGTCTATCAGATGCAGAGTTCAAAACACTGGTAATCAGGATGCTCTCAGAACTGGTTGAGTATGGTCACAAAATAGAATAAGAAGTGAAGGCTATGCAAAGCGAAATCAAGGAAAATGTACAGGGAACCAACAGTGACGGGAAGTAGAC